>PVHP010013003.1:0-40925 GCA_004024765.1 Zapus hudsonius
GTTCAAATTTCCTATAATCCCAGTGCTCTGGAGGCAGACTACCCTGAAGCAGGACGGCTAGCTAGACCAGCCAAATTGATGAGCTCTGAGTTCAGTTGAGAAGACTCACTTCAAATGAATAAATAAGGTGAAGTGTGATCAAGGAAGATACCTGACATCAACCTCTGTCCACCACAAACACAGGCACAGACATACATGCATACACATGCACATGTACTAGCACACATTGTGCCCACAAGTATACAAACACATGTATACAATAACGCACACACACAGCAAATTTTCTTGATTTAGTAGTGAATAACACATTAACATGAAATTATAAAATTTAGCTACAGGGTTAATCTTATTCTTAGGTGAAAATATAGAGGGACACTGAGGAGTAGCTCAATGTTGGAACAAAGTAAAATTTTCTACATTAACAGAAAATCAATTGATTTTGTCAATCCTGGTAAATCAATAAATAGCACTGTACATATATTATTTTAAGTAAGACAGAAATCCCAGAGCAAAAACCTAAAGGATTAAATATGTTCCCTGAGAAGCATAAATTGAAATAGAGGTGAGTGATTTTAGGAATCAATATGTGCTCTGGCTATATTTAAATTATACACTAAATAATAACTGATAAATTTGCTTAATGTTTGTTTTAGCATAGACATGTTTCAAAATGTATTTAAATGTATGGTACTAGATGAATTTCAATAGTTTTACAAACCTTTACAGATTTTGGTCTTGAATTACACTCAGAGCTCTTGACTACCTGTCCCAGGCCTAAGGTAAGACTCTAAAGAAATCAGAGATTGTCATCAAACAACATCAAGAGATCCTGCTAGATCCAGAATGGTAACCAGCTCCCAGATAGTAGCATGTGTAGCATTGGAAGATATTGCATGAGCTGCCAGGGGAAATTGGTCAATGATATTTGGAGAAAGCAGTGACCACTGAAATACAATATAGATAGTTGTCACAAGAATGCTGAACACACGGCTATATGGAAGAGACCAGAAATTCAAGAAATGCTCATCTGTGCAATAGTGGCACTAAACCGAGGAAGGTAATCAATGGCTTACTGAGATCTGCTAAGAGACAAGGAACCCTTAACTGGAACTGAGATCCAAGGAAAAGTCCTATGAGGACCAAGAACTCAGGCTCATAGGGGCATTTCCCACTACCAGAGAACTACAGAGACTACACATATTAGGAACTAGACAAAATAGCAATTGTTGTCTCATTTAACCTATATTGATCTCACTCTCCAATGGAGATTCTGTTTGTACTTTTCAGAAGGCATTGAGAGAGCCAGGGACAACTCAATTCCACCAACAAGACATTGGAAGATGGCTTGACATCCTGGCAGGAGGCAAACCTCACCAAGCCTTCACACAGGGCCCAAATGAAAACTATGAGATAGTGAAAGACAAACAGGAGACCAATCACCACAGCAAGTCAGATCACCCATGAAAGGTCAATGGAGAAGGACACCAATGATACCCAACACAACCCAGGGCAAAGGTACGGAGATACATAAGATCTCAACAACAATGCAGACTCAAAACTCACCCACTATGACTCAGGGAACTGAGCAGAAAGAATGAAAGAGCCATGGTAGGGGAGAATATCCAGAGACATTGCCCCCCTCATTAACAATACACAAGGAGGAAGAAAAAAAAAGAGAACAAAAAACTGGCTCCCTCTGGTGCAGTTCATAACACCCTAACCTATGGACAGATCCAGTATGTGCACCGAGGAGGGATCCCAGTGGGTAGGGGACAGAGAGGAGGGAAACGGGGACACATTCACAAGATTTGCTCATACAATGTGTATAGTTATTCATAATAAAGATATTTTTAAAAAGAAAAATCTTATTTACACCAAACTTTATATGTCCTTCACAAGTCATTTTGTGTATATATTAAAAATGATGAACTTTATCTAATGCAGTGTACAACACATTGCAATGTGCTATGGAAATACTGGTGGATATTTCACTTTTTATCTCTGCAGCCAACATCTGGATCTTGTTCCTCATTTTAACTCCTGCAATACTTTTGTAAGTATACTACCTACAACAATAGATAACTTCTGCATGTCCTATATCCATATCCTGTGATCAGAAACTTTATGCTTGTTTGTTTTGGACTGATCAACTTCAACTCACTACTCTTAGCTCAAAAAGTGGTTAGTTCCTGGCCTCTTTGTCTTCATTTTACCCTTCTAGGACAGGCTCTTTAGAGTACTGTTGACCTCTTCCACAATATATACTTGTTGCAAAAAACATTTTGCTATATATTTACTAAGAGTTCTTTAAAGTGCCTGTATGTAGAGTTATTATATTAATACACAGTTAATATGTTCTAATTAACTCAATCGGCAATATTTTAATAATTACATTGTAATTATTAATTCTTGCTGGTTCTTATTTTTCTATGCTAAAGTAAAATTAAATAGAAATTGTTGTAATTTGTTTATTATCACAGGCAAGTAAGTTTACTTTTCTAATATCTAGACAAACTAAGCATCGGTCACTGACTCTGATCTATTCATTTCCTTTATTTTTTATATATCTTAATATGTACACTATTTGTCAAGCCATTATTTCTATTTAAAGGATAAGCAACCCCAAAACATAACCTAAAATACACCAGCTTGAAGTCTGAATGGCACAAAACTGTGATCTTGACAGTCATCAAAAGCCTTCGCCTTCTGATTTGAACATGCTGCCATCAAGGAGAAAGTAAGATTTATACAATGGATATGAAATAAATACTTAACTGGATATTTGCCTTTGATCGCTATTGACTGAACATTCCTGATAAAATGTTAGAGATAAAGAAGCTAAATAAAATAAATGAACCCAATGGTTAGCTGCTCCTCAAGAAACTTATAAAGTTGTAGAAGAAATATGTTTATTTGTTTAAAATATAGAAGTAGCAAGTGTACTAACACTTGAATACAAACTGCTTCTCTTTTAACCTATATTTTCAGAAATATTCCTTTAGCATAAATTACATTCCTGGTTTTTAAAGTTCAAGGACTCTTCCAGTTCACACTGGAAATTAGATCTAATAATACAAACCTCTCTAAAAGCCCATCCCACTCCATATTCTGAAGCAGTCAATCTTCTCTGTGTCTTTAAATTATCTTGATCTTTAAATTAAAATTGATTACCTTCATGGAAGGCTGTCTACCCACCATTTCCCGTTAATAAGTACATGATATATTCTTTTAATTGTGTTTGCTGATGTGAAATTTCTCTCTTCCCCTTCACAATCTTCTTTGTATGTTTTCAGGATAAATGCTGCAGGGGCTCCAAAATGGAAGTGTTAAATTATCAAGTGAAATCATAAGAGCAATTTATAAAAGAGATAGTTGGAAATTAAAATACGAAACTGCTTAAGGTAAAATACATGAGGGGACTCTCATTGCCGTCATGAGACCCTGCAGAACAGATGGATCTGACTCTCCAGCCTCTGCCTGGGTACCTGCTGTTTAATTATACCCTAATTAATTAAAGCAAAGACTCCTGTGTGGTTTCACTTGTATTGAGCAGGAGGGCAGTCAGGAAGAGACACTTCAATTCAAAGACTTTCAGATTAAGAAGAATAAGCTCAAGAAATCAGTCGCTACTTACCCATTGTGGTCATTTTCTAGAAGTAACTTTCACAAATAAATGTGATAACCTCCACACCAAAAAGATGAGAGCATGATTTCTTTACAATGATGATGTTTTACTAATATTTTATTACTGATCTAAGGGGTCACTAATAAATACGAAAACAAGTTTAAGCAACATTGTAATATGCTTAAAATTAACTCTCAATGCATTTTTAAGTATTTCTTAGGAAAAAAATTAAAGTCTTGCATTCTTCTTTTGAAACATGGCCAATAAATTCAACTTCCAAATTTTTAAGTTTTATCAAGTTAATATCTCAGTTGTAAAACTTCCCACTAAAGAGAAGTTAAAAGCTGAAAGAACCGGCTGGAGAGAAGGCTCAGCGGTTAAGGCACTTACCTCCAGTGCCTAAGGCCCCGGGTTCAATTCCCCAGGACCCACATATGCCAGACTCACAAGGTGGTGGCCCTGGTTCTCTCTCTCTCTCTCTCTCTCTCTCTCTCTCTCTCTCTCTGCTTGAAAAATGAATAAATAAAATATTTTTAAAAAAACTGAAAGAACATACCTGTAATAGTAATGATGAGATACTCTATCAATTATTACTGTTCAGTAACACTTCTTGGTCTTGAAATGGATATTGTGTGTGTGTGTGTGTGTGTGTGTATGTGTGTGTGTTTATCAGATGTGTGCACATTTGTTTTTCATGTTGCCAAATTTGCTTCTTGAATAGTTTGAATATTAAAGCTCTGCATTAGAGTATATTTATATTTTTTATTTTTACATTTTATTATATGTATATTTTTGTTACCTATATAAAAATACATCAGAGTACATTTTGCAGAAAGCTAACCCAAGCAATTAAAAATATGTCTTTGTAAGTATTAGGACTCTGTGAGTGTTTATGCATATGTCTAAGGTACCATTCATGGATATGATAATTCCTAAGCCTGGGACGTTTGCTAACATGAATCATATATTCATCAACTCTTCTTTCCTCTGGAAACTTTAGTAGATATATTTTGTTTCATTATTTCTTTCTAATGGAGGAGACTGCATTGGTTAGTAAGAAATGCAATTCCACTTGCCTTTCAGTCTAGTCATGAAGGACTTATGTCAATTTGGTAAGTTAGATAGAAGTAAATACAACCAAGGTGAATGTACAGTAGGCATGCATACACTATATTTCAGTTTCATTTTATCACATGTACTTATCTGAATGAGGTTGTTACTGTAAAAAGATTATCTGACCACCCTGTGATGTGTTATGTGACACACATGGGTATGTAAAAGAGAAAGGTACAGGTCAGTTATTTTGCCTGAATATTTTGGTTAATTCCTAGCTCTCTAGGGTCTGGTCCAACTTTGTGCTTTATCCTCTGATAGTGAAAATGCAGATATAATATCCAAGAGAAGTCAAAAAATGACAGCAGCTAACAGTACATAAACAACATTAACTATTTTATAAAAGGTGATATGGTTATATCCAGATAACTGATCACACTTTGTCCTACAGGATATTGTCAATTATTTTTTATTGTCACTTTTAGGTGCCTTAATAGAATTCCAAGGAAAGTGTGTATCATGGGCTAAAAGAAGCTCAGATTGAAAAGTGTTTGAATGAATACATTGTTGATGCAGGAATAATAACTAGGCAGAGAGAAAAAAAAGGAAAATTTTGTTCTTTCCCCTCTTCCAGGCTAAAATCCAATATGATGTGGTTCACAACTGAAACTGCCAATCATGCCTTTCAGAAACCTGCTGCTGTGTGAAGGACCTCTGAGGGCATCAAGGTACAAAGAGTCCAGTAGTCTGGATTATACTTTTATGTAGTTTTATCCTTATACAGACACTGGTCATCTGTTGGTCTCATTGTTCATTTCTTTCTGAAATGAAAGACCAATTTTAATTTTATCTGAGCTATATTATCTACTAATTTTTAAAATTATTATCTTTATTATGAGTAAATATATACACTGTATGATCAAATCTTGTGAAGGTGTCCTCGCTTCCCTCCTCTCTGTCCCCTACCCACCAGGATACTTCCTAGGTGCACATACTGGATCTGTCCATAGGTTAGGAGGTTATAAACTGCAACAGAGGTAGATAGTTTTTCATTCTCTATTTTTTTCTTCCCTTTTGTGTATTGTTGCTGAGGGGGGGGGGGATGTCTCTGGATATTCTCCCCCACCATGGCTCTTACATTCTATCTGCCCCCTCTTCCACTCAGTTCCCTGAGTCATGGTGGGTGAGTTTTGAATCTGCTTTGTTGTTGAGATCTTAAGTATCTCTGGATCTTTGCCCTGGGTTGTGTTGAGTATTGTTGGTGTCTGTCTCCATTGAACTTTCATTGGTTATCAGACTTGCTGTGGTGATTGGTCTCCTGTTTGTCTCATCACTTTCTTGTAGGTTTCATTTGGGCCCTGTGTGAAGGCCCAAGATGGATTTTCTCCTGCCAGGATGTCAGCCATTATCCAATGTGTTGTTGGTGGAATTGAGTTGTCCCAGGCTCTCTTACTGCCTTCTGAAAAAATACCAACAGAGTCTCTATTGGAGAGTGAGATCAATATAGGTTAATTTTTAAAATTATAACTTTTGTAGCTTAAAACTAAACTTGTACATAACTAGTAAGCTCAAATTCTGGAAAATTTGCATTAATAATAATCTCAAAATCTTTGACCAATATTAGAGATTCTCCTTGTATCTGGAAAATAGTTTTCAAATAACTCTAGTTATAGGGTCTGGAAGAAGAAAGGAAGGCATGCTCAAAAGAGTGAGGAGGAAGGGAGAGGGAGAGAGAGAAAAACTAAGGAAAATGATGAGAAGCAGATATGGTAAAAGAATGATTTTTAGGTTTCCCCAAGTCTAGTTCATCATATAGATATATAGTATTAGCCAAGGTCAAAGTATCTTAAATACCTTTCATTATCAGCTCTGCATGGGGAGCCCAGTGTGACTGGAAGTATTAGATAATTTCTAAGCATAAACTGAGTGCTCTGTACCCTGGAGTCCAGCTTCAATGAATTTTTCTTTTCACTTTCCTTCAGAAGACCATCAAGATCTTCACTCTTAGAACAGCTGAGAGGTGATATTGAAGGCTGGTTGCCAATAGTTTTATTTCTCAATTTCACTTTCAAAATGAACCTTTTTTATATCATATTAAAGTATTTCAGACTCAATAAATTTATTTTCTGTAGTAGTGAGAAAAATTTCAATTATTTCTCATGGAAGCCATGCAAACAAAGTCACATGTGAGATGGCGAGATTTGGGAGAGCAAAATTTGCAGAATAAATATTTTAAGTCTTTTCTTTTTCCTCTGCTTCCTCTGCTCATCTTATGCATTTTACCCCGTCTTCTTTTTCCTACTTACTATCCAAGAGTGCTAGTTCTTTGACTCTTAATTATATCACTATTCATTGCAACTCACTGCATGTGACAAGTGATTTGAGAGTAGAAGAAGAAAGATTTGGGGATGTCTTGCCTGTTTCTTTCAGAGAGTGTCTGCCCCCATCTATATCCCCAGAACCCTATGTTGTTGCTGACCATTGCTGATCTAGTAGCCTTTATTGACTTTGTCAACAAAGTGTACCACACTCTCTCTCTCTCTCTCTCTCTCTCTCTCTCTCTCTCTCTCTCTCTTCCTTTAACTTATTTATTTATAGACTAACAATATTTGGGGATTTAAATATTAGAATTTATATACTTTGGGAATTCAACTTGGCAAAATATCTAATTATCATTAGAATAAGGACACATATAATAACACATGGCAGTGTATGTTTCCTTCTGAATCTATTTTTGTCTGTGCTGATAATTAATAATAATTTAATAGATTATATGAGTATTGAATATCTTAATATACAATGTGTGGATTAGAAGTTGCACTAGGATCTCACTGCTAAGAAAACAATGATATTGACATTATATCTATAATATATTATCTACTAATTGCTTACAACCTATATTTTATCTTTACCAAAGTCATAATTTTAGGAATAAACACTTTTATATGAGCTTTGAACATACATAAAGGAAAATATAATAAATAGTTAAAATATTTCCATTTTTTTGTATAAGAAGAACATTGAGGTTTTCTGAATTACTTTTGTAAATTGAATTATGATTATATTTTGCTTCACAAATTTTGGAGTTTCAACTTAACTTTTCCAATGTGTAAGTCAGCGAAAGCAGTGTCATCTTTTTTCATGGATTTTTGCAAGTATTGGGTGAAACAATATTCAAAATGTTGAGTGTAATGCTTGGTGCATAGTATACACTTGGTGGTATCACTTGTTAATTATTATTTTTCTACATATGATCTGTAATCACAGGACAGTACCTCTCACATAATACATATTCTGAATTTTCATGTAAACTAGAAGATTCTAGAAACAGCAAATGATCTTCCAAAAATTTTTGCATCGCTCCTCACAGCTACAATTGTGTCTGCTGAGCCACCAGTCCCAGTAAAGGTTTGAAGGCTATGGTTGATCTCAGCACCTCCAGACCAGTAATGATGGCAAGGTGTTCCTCATTCCGACATCTGAAACATTGGATCCACCTGGACACATACATGGTTGGCATGTACAACCTCTCATGGTGTTGACTTGTATTTAAGCTACCAGAAATTGTTTTTCAGCAAAATTGATTTCATTCCTTTATTTTCTCGTAAATCGTTTGTATGCTTTATTTTTTTTCTAGAAAGTAATTTTGCTTTTCCTTCCTTTGATTACATCTTAAAAAATGATGAAATGGTCCTTAAAATCAGTACAAACTCTACAAAGCAGTAAGAAGGTGCTGTATATTTTAAAAAGGTAAAAGAGAGCATTTTAAATATTTTCACCAAAAATGATGAATGAGGAGATAAATGTTTACCATAATTTGAAAGCTATATGTATATTATATGTATAACACCAATACACATGTAATGTATCCTATAAATATGTACAATTTTATGTTATTTCAAGCAAATATATAAACCATAAAAATTAATGAACATATGAAGAACTCAGCTCTTCCCTTCTCATTTTCATCCGCATCTTTTCTGCTATTTTCTATCTCTATCAGACAGCTAAACAAATATTTATTAATAATCTCCTTACTTGATAAGTAATTCAGGAAAAATTTTATATTAAGATGAGTAACAAATATATAAAAGAAATCTATAGTATTTCTTTTAGTCTGACCTTCAGATTTTCTAAATTTAGGACACAATAATTCCATTTAGGCCTTAGGCCAAAAAGCTAGTGTTTCCTATATGTCTCATGTAACCTTCTTGCCTTGGAATGAGAATCTAAAAATATCTTTTCTTTATAATGGATGGCTCTACCCAGAAATAACTAAGCGCTTTTGAAAGGTTCCTGGCAGCCATGAAGTAAGTGGTATTTAAACAACACACAGTGGCACCTAAGTATTTTCCTCAGTCTCCTCTCAGTAAAGTTAAACTTACATAGAATCTCAGGTGTTTTTAGAGATGCCAAAAGAATATTTTTTCTTATTTTCTACATTGTAATATAAAATTCTTCCATTGAACTTTCCAGCTTTTGAAGTGTGAACATCAGTCTATATCCATTGAAGATAAAAAGAACTTTTAAAATTTCAGTTATGCCTTGCTTTGGAGTTTGCTTTCTAACTCAGAAGGCAGAAAGAGTCTTAATAATTAACTTATGTAAGATTTTTTGTTTAAGATATCACTTATTCTTTTATTATTAGCACTTGCTACACATATGCATTTTATAAAGGTAATACCTTACAGAATTCTCTCTTTTCCCGACTGGTCTGTGTAGAGTTTGCAGTTAACCTGATTAGGATCCACATATGAGTGAGAATATGCAGAATAAGGGATGGTGGGGGGGGAGGGGATGACTTCAGTAAGAAGCTAAGCCAAAAGTGTTCAAAATCATAAAATCCTCACTTGCATACTGTAACCTATTGAGCAAGTAGTGGGCGTCCTCTGGCAAGAGGGGCCGTGAATAGAAGGGGAGAGAGTCTAAGCCTGTGAAAAATCAATCAGTCTGACAACTCCTGGTCCCAGTCACTGGCTCCTTCCCTCACTGAGCTGTTGACCAAAGTGGCCCATGAGGTCCCAAAAACAAGACAGGATTCTGTCAAAGCTCTTGAATGCCCACCCCAAGCCTGAGGCAAGATCCTGTTGCTGAAGAAACCACAGAAAGCCATCTATCAGCAACCAAAAGACCCTGTGTGGTCCAGAAAGGTAACCATCCCCCAGATGGTAGTTAGTGAAGAGCTGGAGGGCACTGCATGAGCTGCCAGGGGAAGCTGGTCAATAACAGCTAGAGTAAACAGAGACCACTGGCATGAACCAAAGTCTGACACCAGGAGTAGGCTGAAAACACTTGCTACTGGGAGACAACAGCAAACCAAGACACGAACACTTGTGCAATGGAGGAGCCAACGACTAGGGGAGGCAATTAACAGCTTTAAATTTGGCCAAGTAATCCACTCAGTGAAGGGGAGCCCTTAACTGGAACTTGGGACTCAGAGTGAAATGCACTGGGAACCAGAATCTTGGGCCCCCAAAGAGAAATGCCCTATACGAGTGATTTACATAGAGGCTACTAAAAATATAATCTAGCCAATTCAGAAATGTGTATCTCAGGTAACCTATACTGATCTCACTCTTGGATAGAGATTCTGTTTGTATTTTTCAGAAGGCAGTGAGAGAGCTATGGATCCTCCAACTCTACCAACGAGAGGCAGGCGGATAGCTGACATCCTGGCAAGAGATGAGCCACACCAGATCTTCCACGAAGGATCCACATGGAACCCCACAGAGAGTGGTGGGATAAGCAAGAAACCTAGAACCACAGCCAATCAGTCAACCCAGATCAAGGCAGACAGACAGGCACCAACGATCTTCAACACAACCTAAAGCAGAAGTTCAGAGGCACCTAAAACCTCAACAATAAAGCAGCCTTAATACTCAGTCACCATGACTCAGGGAATTGAGTGGAAGAGGGGGCGGAAATAGTGTAAAATACATGGTGGAGGAGTATATCCAGAGACATGCCTCCCCCCAGTAACATCACACTAAGGCAGGTGGAACAGGGTTCACTCCTAGGCTATCCATAACCCTTTACCCATGGACTGATCCAGACTGCCCACAGAGGAGGATATCCAGCTGATTGGGGACAGGGAAGAGGGAAATTGGGGATACCAACCCATTTGCTCATTCAGTATATCTAATTATGGATAATTTAAAAAAAAGGTAATAGCATCAGAAAAAAATTCTAGGGGAATTTTGAAACAAATTTTAGGAGTAACAAATTTTAAAAGCAATCAAGGACATTTCTAAAATTCTATGCCTAAAATTAATCAGTGGTAGACTTTGTCATTTATTTCTCAATAATAATTTACCATCATTGTTGTGGCTCAATTCAGGTCTTGCCCATAAACTTATGGATTCTAAATGCTTGATCTCCAGCTTATGGCACTTTTGGAGGTGCTATTTATTTATTTATTTATTGGTTTTTGGAGGCAGTGTTGGAGGTGTATTATTGAGGGCAGGCTTATGAAGGTTATAGCCAGGACCCTTTTGTCAGATTTTGGCACACTTTCCTGCCACTGTTTGCCTGCTGTGGCAGAGGTGACGTCCACTCTCTGCTCATGCCATCATTTCCCCTGCCATCATGGAGTTTCCCCCAGGGTCTGTAAGCCAAACTAAACCCATTCTTTCCACAAGGTGCTCTTCAATTGGTTCTTTCTGCGGAGCAATGAGAAGTTGACTACAACACTGACTGAAAACTAATTCAAAATCAATCACATGACAAATCTGCAGGGCTCTGGCAGAGCTCAGCTGTGTGGCAGGGTGCACCTGCACTTGGAACTGTGTTGTTGGGGGCGGGCTTGTGGGGGTTATAACCAGCTTCCCCTTGCCAGTGTTTGGCACACACACTTGATGCTGTTGTCCACCTGATGTTGGCCAGAGGTGATGTCCTGCCTCTACTCATGCTATCATCTTTTTTTTTCTCTGACATCATGGAGCTTCCCCTTAAGTCTATAACCCAAAATAAACCCTTTTCTCCACAAGCTGCTGTTGATTCAGTTCTTTCTGGCAGCAATGAGGACTGCAATAATCATAATTAGTCGTTTTGTAGCTCTCATAAATGTGTTAAACAACTTAAAAAATGTATTCCTGGGCTTGAAAGATACTGAGTGTGTTAAGTGCTTCCCTTGGAAGCATGAGGATTTGAGTTCAATCCTCAGGATCCATGTAAGCATTCCAGCCATGGTGGTACATGCCTATAATCCCAGCACCGAGAAAGCAGAGACAGGAGGATCTCTAGAGCTTGCTGGCTCACCAGCCTAGTTATTCACCAAGAGGTGGATGACATTCCTCAGGCTAATGACCAAGACTGTCCTTTGAGCATCACACACACACACACACACACACACACACACACACACACACACACACGTGCCCACACACATTTTTAACATGCATACCATACACAAAAATAAAATATTTGTAAAAATATTCCTATAACTCCCAAACAAAAGCTATTTGCAGCTTTTTCAAGATAGTCCAAATAAAACTACCATTTTTTGGTGTAGTCTTTAACATCTTTTAGGTAACTTTCATTTTGTGCTGTTTTGTTTGCACTGCTCTGCTGTTATCTGTGTTGTTTCCCTCTTCTAAGCGATCTAATAAATTTGGCACAGCTTTCTTTTAAACTTGAACTCATATACAGAGTTTTTACAATAAAATTTGACTAATTCAGAGTATTTACATTTCTAAAGATGATTGTTGTACTTCCTGTTACAGGAGGTCAAAAAATTGATCATGTTTATTAACTTAGAAATTAAGCTTTATTTTTCCTTCTATGGCATATTTCCTCATCCTTTCTTTATGTGAATCATAGATAAAAACTGGTGTTTGTGGATGGTAACATTCTGATTTAATATTCTCTCTGTACATTGTATCCAGAATTCTCTTTCAAAAACAGTTTGTCAAGTTTTTAGTTAACTTTTAATATAGTTTTTATAAAACAATAAGTGTATTTTCTTACTAATGAACTGTTTGAATGGTGCTTTGTTACTCTGTCATCATTCAACCCTAACCAGGAGAGCATTTTTGTTATGATAAGCCTTGAACTTTTACATACCTGATAGGGTTCAAAACCTTTGTAGTTGTTTTTTTTTTTTATTATACTTAAATTATTCTATCTGATGTCAATGGAAGATGATTTTAGTTGAAATTATTTACAAGGATACATTAGTCTTTGAGAAGTCCCTTATTTTTTTGAGATAATCAAATATTCCAAGTTCATCTTCTCTATGTATAACCAAAGATCTAGAACCAAAGATCTTTATCTGAGTTTCCAGGTTATTTATATAGGAATTAATTGGTTTTAGAAACTAAATTATAAACACTAGAGACATTTGCCACTGTTTAAATTTGAGGTGAAAAAAAGCAAGTTACAAATACTTGTTTTACAAAAGAAAATATTCATTAATTCACAATGAAATTTTAGAATTGCAGTTTAATAGGTGAGGAATGATACCTCAGTGTGTTTATTTTGGGCTCATCCTATTTTGATATTTCTCAGGATTACTTGCATACATTTGTCTATTAATTGTATACTTAAAACTGTAGTCTGTTTTCTACCATATTGTTGCTTTTATTTAATTAAAAAACTTATACCCAAGTAAATTAGTCTTTTGTGACATTTCTCACTTTGTGATTAGTCGCTTATGATTTACAGTGTATCTTTTCCTTGTCAGTTTCAATAATCTTTTACCATATAGATTTAATTTTTTAGGTTAACTATTCAACACTGTGAGATGTTTTTTGTTCTGTTTTTGTTTGGTTTCCTTTGGTTCTGGTGCTGATGGATTTCAACAGGAACTGAAATGTCTATTAAAGGATAATTACTGAAGCTTAAAATGCAGGTGAAACATAGCTCTGAAGTGTCACTGAGGTGGTCATGGTGAGCTACAGGGCCAGGATAGAAGTGGAGGAAGGGATGGGTGGGCAGGGCTCTAGATGAGGAGCAGTAACTCTGAAAATTTCCTCTCTTATTTTCTCTAGTGCTGAACAGTGGGTTCAAGGATACATCTTTTAGTTTGGTGAGAAAACAATTTGGAATTCAGACCTTGTGTGGCATTTAGTCAGTCTCTGAATGTTATGGGCAGTTTTCCATAAGATCACTCCTCTGATGCCAGCCAATAACTTTGGGGAAACACCACTTGGAATTGAATTCTCTAGAAGGACCTACAGAATGCATTTGCTCACTATTTTGTTCATGGCTATGGTTAATTATGGAAGGAAGGTACAGCTTAAAATCAGTTGAAGTAAGAGTTATATAGAAGAGGCTGGGGTGTGGTGTGTTGTTTCTCTCCTCTGAAGTTAGGACATGCTACTTTTCTGGCATTCCTGTGTGACAACACACATGGAGTACAGGAATGACTTCAAGGACTCAGAATTTTCACTGGGGATACCTAGCCAAGACTAATAGATTTGTGTCTGCTTGGTTGAACTAGTCTCCAGGTTAAGGTTAAGTCAAAGACCCATGGCAAGTTGTCTGGGCTTTCTGGCCTTTCTAACTACATTCTAAGACCAAAGTTTCCCCTTGTCTTGTAATGGTGTAAAAGGAATGTACATTCTGCAGAAAGTCTACATTAAAATGGAATTTTGATCATGTCTTGTGCTAGCAAATTGCAGTGAGATATTGTTTCTTGACTCTGGGCAGCAACAATGAGCCTCGGCTCCCTGTCAGACACATCATGTGGAGTGTAAAGAACTGATGCCCTACAAGGCATTGTGGTGTTAACTTCTGCTGGTAAGATGGTAGGTGTATAAACACGCTGCTGTTGGGGTCGGATGCCTCTGGAGGCCCACGGAGGCACACCCTGGCCTATTCTCAAGATGGCGCCTGGCGGTTTGCCAAAATAGGCTTATTTTGTAAATAAGTTTCAGGAAGTAATCCTGATTGGCCATTGCACATCATGCTCACCACGTGCACTCTGCATGCTTTAGGTTCTTACCAAGACTGACCATGTACCTGCCACGTGAACAGCTCCCTGATTGGCTAAGGAGCTCTACATATTCTGTATCATTTCCACAATAAAGAGAGAATATTCTTGCACCCATAAGGACTACGCCTGTGTGATCATTGACTCCTAGGGAAGTGGGCAGTGATAGCTGCAGTTTAGGCTCCTTTCAATTTATGGTGGGTTTGTTGGGAGCATCTGCACTGGATTTATCCAATTTCATCCTGAGCTCCTTTGTCATTGCCCTAAACAAAGACAATTTCCTGAGAAGTATGATGTACATTGCCTTCTAGGTGTCAAAGCCAAATGCATGTCTATTTGTGTACAAGGCTAAATTCTTTACTATACAAAGATCCTGGGATGAAAAGGAACCCTGTTAACCATCCCACACTTTGAGGGGAGGTGATGAAAGTCTGAGCTCAATACTAAAATGGAATGGATTTAGAAAAATCCTAGAGATTGGAGCCTGAGTATAATTCATGTCAATTCTGATTAAGTTAAGTAGTTGGCCTTTAATTGTAGTACTCCTAGCCATTCATAAGAAGTGATAATAATGTCCTTGAAGAAAAAAGTATGTACTGAAAACAAAATATTTTTATATTTTGAAAATTTGACGAAAGTTTCCCAAATTAAAAATAACCAGGCATACCAATAACTCGGGATAATAAGATACAATTCAAAACAAATATATAAGCATATAGTAGGAACAGATCATAGGATATTCAGATAATAAAGATGAAGACCAAAATAAATATGCGGTAGTCAGTGAAATAAAAATGATATTAATAATTTCTGTAGAAAATTGGAGTCCATGTACACTTAAATGTACACATGAACATGACTAAAAATAAAATATTAAATGTAGTGGAAGAATTTTCAGTATGTAATTATACATGAAAATAGAACTATTAAACAAAAAATCAGAAGAAAATCAGTGTAAAGCATGTGGAGACAATGACATATAAAATACAAACCAATCACACTTAAATGTCAAAAAATGTAATAGCTTAATGGCTTCACAGGCACCAGGGGACACTTGCTATTAGGGATGCACACATATTCCAGGTTTCCTTGGTCATAAACTGCAAGAAATTAACGTGAGCACATGTTAAAACTTTTAGAAGCTTTAATGATAAAGGATAAAAAGATCCTTGCTCTAGACTTCCCCAAAGTAGTCTGTTGATGGCAAGCTCTGCTGCTGTGACCTGCTGGCCCAAAGTGGAGGGTTGTCCTGCAGTGATTCCAGATCCCACTGGCCATGTACCTGCAGCTCAGGGCCAGGAATGCACAGATAGATGACAAAATATGCTGGTTCCATTTTCAGAATGCCCACAGGCTCAAGGTTGTAGCGGATGAACAGATTAGCTTTCACATTTTCCCTCACCTGTTCGTTTTGCCTTATCTCTCTGATGTTCACATTCAGATCTTCTTCCTGCCTGCAGTCTCTCCCTTTCTACAGCCATGTCTACTTTCTATGAAGTTCATTAAGACCTAGAGGTGAAAAACATCAATTCTTAAATAAAATTTCAGTTATTCCATATTGTTGAATTTCACATCTATACCATCTTAAAACCTTGAACTGACAATGAAATTATATTAGGGGTTCTAGGCATATGCAATCCATAAAAAGGTTTACTTAAATATTTTTTAGGGATATCTGAAATTCCTTTGATGATTTTAAAACCTAACTACACTAATGGCACTGTTCTAAATAATAAAAGGGCAGTGTCAAAGCATATATCTGAATGGTTATGAGGCCACCTAATTAAATAAATTTTGAAAGTAAGACTTGAAGCCAAAATAGACAGTTGAAAATTTCCAACAAATCCTCAGACTTTCACAAATGAAAAAAAAAAAAAAGAAAGAAAGAAACTTGAGGTCCTTTCTATACAATTAAAATTCTGCTGTTATTTTGTAAATCTGCCCCATATCCTTTCCCTAAGGCCCTTTAGTCATTTCCATGGTAGCACCATTGGAGGAAGAGATAGAAAAAAGAGTGGGATAGATAAATCGAACACTGCCTCTGCATTTCCCCCACCCCTTAGAAGCACCATCACCAGAGCGGTGCATTAGTCTAGGTATGAGTTTATGGAGGTTAGGTGTTTGGTAACATCTTGGTTATGATCCATTTCACAGGGAGTTCACTGAGTTCCTAAAAGCTGTGATTACATGATTTCTAGAAGTAATAATAACTGGCAGAGTTCTT
Source organism: Zapus hudsonius (assembly GCA_004024765.1). Taxonomy (NCBI): domain Eukaryota; kingdom Metazoa; phylum Chordata; class Mammalia; order Rodentia; family Dipodidae; genus Zapus; species Zapus hudsonius. Next base: position 16,834 of record PVHP010013003.1, read on the forward strand.
TCTTTCATCACATATCTTCTTTCAGGAATAATTTTATTGTGAGGATACTGTGTTAGAAAACACCAAATAATTGAAGCCTCTAGAATAGTCTACCTACAAAATAGAAAACCAAAATTACCACATCCTGGAAACTTTCCAGAGATTGGATCCATCATCAAGCACCGGAAAGATGCATGGGATGGTGACTTTCCTCACAATTCTCCATTCCTCTCTTCTTTTGTGACTGCACAAAATATGGATGGATCCTAGAGGATGTCAGTGGATTTTCAAAACCTAATAGGAAGTGATTTCAATTACAGCTACTATTTTAGATGTAATTTTGATACTGGACCAAAAAGAGTCGTCTTTCCTGATGTAGCAATGAGTATTGCTTCAATAATATGTGGTGTGTTTATGTTCATACCTCTCTTAGAAAGGCTAGAATTCTGCTTTAATTGTCCTATACTAGGGCAACATCAGCTTCTTGATTTTGTATCCATAGATGCTTTGATGAAATCACCACTTCAGAACATTATTGTTTTATTATTTTATAATAATTTGAGGTTTATATGATGCTATAGATAGTAAAAGAGTTGTTATAAAGAAGCAGATTAATATAATCATATTTCATAGTTACATTATTTGTTTTATTAAAGTAGAAGTTGGCATGTCACTTGGTCACTTTAGATTTCTGATGACAGAGAAGGCACTGGCAAAGAATGGACTTACTGTACAGTGAAAAACATAGTCTTGACACATCACAATATTAGGGAAGTAGGCATATACCTATACCCAGAATGAAGTAGACATCTTGAGTATTTTCATGTTTTGAATAAGTTAAATGTGGAAAAAACATAACTTAATGGACACAGGACTAGTAAAAATCTCATCTTCCAAATATCAAATTTTGTATTATTGTATGTTACTTTCTCATTTCTGGGAGAATATACCCAGCCAGAAGCCTGTTTGGAAGGGAAAAGGTTTAATTTGGCTTAGAGTTCCAGATGGTTGAGTTTCAGGGAAAACATGGCAAGAGCAGGTATCCCACTCAGGGAGAGAGTGAGAGAGAGTGAATGAATGCTAACACTCAGCCAGCTTTCCCCTTTTATTCAATCCAGAGCTGCAGCTCACAGAATGGCCCCACCCACAGTTAGGGCTGGTTATAATCTGTAATGTCTCTAACAATATGCCAAGAGCTTTGTTTCCCTGGTGATTTTAAATCCTGTCAAGCTGACAACAAGGCATTATTCACCACAGTCATCCTCTTAGTAAAAAAGTCATGACCTATTGAGGAGGATGCGGAGAGTTAAGAAACCGTGGAAGTGTCAAATGATACATGCAGCCATATTGGATACCTATGAGGACTTCATTGATGTGTGTTCATGAGCTTTCCTGGCCCCCTTTTTCTGTTTTGTTTTATCCTGTACTCCTAAACTCAATCAGCATTTGAAGTGAATAATATTGTTCAGAGTGGGATAAGGTCACCTGGGAAAATGACATTAACTGAAATGTGGCCCTCTAAGCACACATGAAGGAGCACTAATTTTCAAGGTAATGATAAGGCAGGGTTTGGGGAAGGTAATTATGTTTAGATAAGATTGTAAAAGCCTTTGTAATGGGATTAGTGGCATTATGAGGGGTGGGGGTGAGGGAACCTTTTTTAATAACCAAATCATCTGACATCCTGACCTTGGACTTCACAGTTTTGAGAATTGTGTGGAATTGTTTGTAAGGCCCTAGTCTTTGACATATGTCTATAGCAGCTGAAGTGTTTGTAGTTTCTTGGGTTCAGTTGCACTATATCACCAAATTTTGCTTTTGGAGATGGTTAAGTATGGTTAAAAGATATAATAAGTTGGGCCTGGAGAGAGGACTTAGTGGCTAAAGGTGCATGCTTTAAAAGCCTGAAGGCTTCGTTTCAATTCCCCAGTTGCCCATGTAAAGCCAGATGCAAAAAGTGGCACATGCATCTTGAATTTATTTTTGGTCACCCGAGGCCCTGGTGAACCCATATTCTCTCTCCTTGCAAATAAATAAAAAATAAATAAAATATGTATTAAGTTGAAAAATAAGTTGTTTTTCTACTCTATCAAACATACTAAGCAAATTATATATATATATATATATATATATATATATATATATATATATATATTCCATAATGAATTACATTATTTAGTGGGCAAACAATGAGTTGTTATCCCCAATTCCCCAATGCCTCCCTCCCCATCCCCAATCAGCTGGATATCCTCCTCTGTGGGCTGTCTGGATCAGTCCTTGTGGCAGGGGACCCTGGATAGCCTAGTATTCAGCCTGGTTGTCCTGGCCCAAGTGTGTTGTGCCATGCCTCTGGATATTCTCCCAGACCACGGAACTCACAGTCTTTCTGCCCCCTCTTCTGCTAAGTTCCCTGAGTCATGGTGGGTGAGTATTAAGGCTGCTTTAATGTTGTGAGCTTAGGGGTCTTTGTGTCGAAAATTCTTGGTTTCTGTCACCCTGGCTTATCCTGTGTTGATTGAATGGCTGTGGCTCTGGGTCCCTTGTTCATCCCGTCATTCCCTGCAGGGTTCCATATGGATCCTCCACGATATGACTGTGTTGGCTCCTCTCTTGCCAGGATCTCAGCTATCTGCCTATGGTCGGATGGTAGGATTAGATGGGCCACAGCTCTCTCGCTTTATCCTGAAAAATACAAACACAATCTCCATCAGAAAATGAGATCAGTACAGGTTAATAAATAGACACAATTCTGGATTACCTACATTCTATTTTTAGTAGCTTCCCTGTCAATCGCTCCCATAGTGCATATTTTCCTGTGAGCCCAAGATAACGGGATCTGGTGCCTATCGCCCTGAATCCCCAGTTCCAGTCAAGGGCTCCCCCTCATTAAGTGTAATATTTGGCCAAATCTAAAAGCTGTTGATTGTCTTCTCCAGGCCCAGGTTTCTCCATTGCACCAGTGCTCCTTTCTTGTTTCACTGTTCTCTCCCAGTAGGAGCTGTGGTCAGCCTACTCATGTCCGCAGACTGTGTTTCATGCCAGTGGTCTCTGTTTACTCCAGCTGTTGTTGATCAGCTTCCCAGGGCAGCTAGTGCAGTGCCTTCCAGCACTGCACTAACTTGTATCTGGGGGCTGTTTACCATTCTGGACCTCAAAGGGTCTCTCGATGTTGATCGATGGCATTCTGTGGTTTCTTCAGCAACAGGGTTTTGCCTCAGGCCTGGGGAGGGCATTCAAGGGCTTTGACAGAATTCTGTCTTGTTTTTGGAACCTCATGGGTCACTTTGGCCAACAGCTCAGTGAGGGAAGCAACCGGTGGCTGGGACCAGGGTTTGCCAGACTGCTCAATTATTCACAGACTCTCTCCCCTACTACTCATGGCCCCTCTTGCCAGTCAACACCCACTACTTGCACCATAGGTTACAGTATGCTCATAAGGATTTTATGTTTTTGAACCTAATTTGGTTTAGCCTCATGCAAATTTTCTATTTTGCATTCCCTTTCCCATTGAGTATCAAGGCTGGAGTTGATGACAAGAGATCTTCACATGAGACTCAAAAGGCGTAAGTAAAAGCTATTACAAGATGATGCTTATGGGCTGGTGCTAGACAGTGCTTAGGGTTTTGCATGTTGTTGCTGATATATCATTGACGTGGGTTTGCCAGCTCCTCGAGCTACCAGTAAACCTTTCTCAGAGAGTGTTTCAGCAAAGTGATTATCTAGTTCAGTAGTAAAAATCCCCAATGCTTCTGCAGTTTATCTACATCCCTCATGTTGGAAATGGTAAGAAAAATCATGGGTTTCAGTTTTCCAGAATTCTCTCATGAGTTCCTATTCACTTCAGTTGTCTACCTCTTCTCATATGGGTCTCCCTCCTATAGATTGTCTTTCCTGCATCACTCATCTTCTCTGGACTTGGCTACATTTCATAGATAATTTACCAGCTCCATCACTTCACTGGGTTTTACCCTGTAGTAAATCAGGAATTCACATAATTTCTAGTGGTTCTCTTTCACTGAACAATCTTTAACTGATAAATGCAAATTATAAATAACTAACCAGTAGTTTAAAAATACTTGGAGATACTTCGGTTATCTATCTATCTATCTATCTATCTATCTATCTATCTATCTATCTATCTATCTATCTATCTATCTGTCTGTCTGTCTGTCTGTCTGTCTGTCTGTCTGTCTGTCTGTCTGTCTGTCTGTCTGTCTGTCTGTCTGTCTATCTATCTATCTATCTATCTCTATCTATCATCTATCTATCTATCTATCTATCTATCTATCTATCTATCTATCTATCTATCATCTATCTATGTATCATCTATGATCTATTTACCTATCTGTACATCTATTTATCTAGCTAGCTATATCTTTTTATTTTTGAAAGGTCTCATGTAGCCCAGGCTACCCTTGAACTCACTATGTTTAAAAGGATGACCTTGAACTTCTGATCCTCCTTTCTGCACCTCCCAATTCTGGAATTACAATGCAATGGTTAGCATATGGGGACTTATTTTTGGGGTGACCAAACACAAACCCCAAACCTGATTTCTTGTCTGCTTTACCGAAAGAATTAAATAAAATAAGAGCGAAATGGATCATTCTTAAATTGTTATTTTTAATCAGATGTTAGGGGAGGGAAAGAGAGAATCCATGGATCAAGGAAAGTGGAATAGGAGACCCATGTCATCTAAGAAAATGCATGGACCTAGGGGATGGTCAATGTAAAGTCTATGGGCCTTGGGGAAGACAAAAATGTACTTTCCCACATTCCCACACTGGCAGCAGCTAAGCTGAGCCTAGGGAAAAATAAAACACTCTTTTTAATGTTTCCCACCCTTTCCCACTTTAGCTTAGCTCAGATGCCAGGGTGGGAAGGACAAAACCTTGCCAGTGGCAAAAACCTCAGTTGCCTAGAGGTATCAAAAGCCTTGTGAGCAGTCAGACTTTGATTTTAGATCCAGGGAGCTGAAAGCAAAAGAAGTCAGCACACCTGGGTGCAGGGTCCTGAAGGGGCTGAGCGTGAGTGCAGGCACCTGAGTAATTCCAGCTCTGTGGCAGTTGCTGCAGATAGCTGGGCTCCATTCAGTAGACACGAATGAAGATTAGAATTTCCCATGGGCCTTTCAGTCTAACTGCCTCTTCATAATGCCACCTATCAACCTTTCAGGAGAAAGTGCCTACTGTGTCACCATGTCACTTCTTCTCTCCCTCCTTCCCTCCTTTCCTCCCTCCCTCCTTCCCTGCCTCACCCCCTCTCTCCTTTTCTTTCTTTCTCCCTCCCTCCCTCCTTCTCCTTTCCTTCCTTCCCTCCTTTCACTTCTCTCCCTCCTTCCTTTCCTTCTTGTCACTCATCCCCTCCCTCCTTTCCTTTCACCGTCCTTTTCACCTTCCATCACTTCCTCCCTCTTTTTTGCTCTCCCCTTCGTGTATCCTTTTTCCCTGCTCTATTTCTTCCCACTCCTTCCTTCCCCTTCCTCCTTTTCTTCACCCCTCTCTCCCTTTCTCCCTCTTTCGTTTTCTCCTCCTTCTCTCCTTCCCTCTCTCCATCCGTCTCTTCCTTCCTGCCTGCCTCTTTCTTTGTCTCTTCTGTCTCATTATCTTGTTCTCTCATCCTAATTTCATTTTTCATTATTCTTTATTTGTGAGAGCTTGTCAGGTGTACAAGGCCAGTGAAACCAGGTCTCAGATAACAGGCCTTTTCAATAAGAACTATTAATAAGAGCCTATTGGGAAAGCCTACAATTTCTCAAACTGTTCCTTTAAATGAGAAATAATAAGTTTATTTTTAGAGGAGAAATGTCATATCCTATTTTTCAGTAACATGAAGATCTTCGTACTATGTTTCCCTTTCATATACATTTCATGCATAAACATAAATTGTATATACACAGAAATGCCTTTTATTCTGCTTTACTAAGTTTGCTTTCAAGATTTTGTACTGAAAACATTTTAGTATTTTATTTATTTGTATGACGAGAAAGAGACAGAGGAGAGAGAGACAGAGAAGAGAGAAAGAGAGTGAGAGAGAGAGAGCGAGAGCTGAGACAGGCAGAGAGAATGGGTGCTCCAGGGTCTCCAGCCTCCACAAACAACTCCAGATGCATGTGCAACTTTGTTCATCTGGCTTATGTGTGTACTGGAGAATAGAATCTGTGCCATTAGGGTTTTCAGGCAAGCCCCTTAAGCATTGTACCATTTCTCCAGCCCCTATGAAAAATTTTAATATGGGTTCTAATACAGCTTTTCTATTATTTTGTCTTCCAACTTATAAAGGCAAATCTTTTTAGAGAACAAAATTTCACATCTATAAGTACATATCAAAGGTCAAATTAAAGGAGGACTCTTCCTGTGCCCTTGGTTCAAGGGAAAGCTCACTCTACTCTCCATTCATCTGCACATTCTGTTTTCTTTTTCCCTCTTAGGACTGGACAAATGTCTATATAATTGTCCTTCATTGCTCAGATTCACCTTTAAAGTATAAAGATACCCAGAATGCCAGTTGCATGTAATTTTTTAAAATCAAAGACAGTTAGCTTCAAGGTTAAAACTGGTAAGCTCAGGAAATCCTAAGTGTAAACACCACCTTTCAATCACCCACAAATCATGTCTGGATCCTTTCCCTTGAAAATCAGCAGAGAGGCCTCCCTGCAATTTTCCTCTCTAAATTAAGCAGCACATTTCAGGTGCCAAAGAAACAGCTGAATGAGACCAGAGGTTTCACAACTGGAACCCATCAAACTTTGCTTCTGGGTTATTTTTTTTAATGTATTTTCACAAGTGTGAGAATGTTCAAGTTTAATGAAAGGTTGTAAAGAAAGAAAATGCAGTAGAAATAAGATTTGATATTTAGAGTTAAATAGTTGAAAAAGTAAAACATTCTTTATAATGTTGCATGCTTAATTATTTATCTTCTACAGTATAATTGTATACTACATTTGACACATATTTTAAATGCGTCAAATTATGATAGATCAACACTAAGAAGGTTGGTTGGGCCACTTAAAATAATCACATTTAACTAGAAGCTTAATACACAAAACTATTGACTCCTTGCCTTCAACTTTATGTGAGATTTTAAAAGCTTATATTTATTTATAAAATGTATATTCTTGGTTTACTAAGATTGGTATTTAAAGTTTTTATTTATTTATTTGCAAGGAGAGAGAGAGAGAGGGAAAGAGAGAGAAAAAGAGAGAGAGAAGAGAATGAGTATGGGCTCATCAGGGCCTCTAGCCACTGCCAACAAACTCCAGATGCATGTGTCTGCCACTTTGTGCATCTGGCTTTTTGTGGTTACTATAGAATCAAAACTGGGTCTTTAGGCTTTACAGACAAGCAACTTAATCACAGAGTCATTTCTTCAGCTCTAAGTTTGGTATTTAAATGGTATAGAAAAGGAAAGATTAAAGATCTCACATTATCTTATGGTTAGGTTATAAGAAGGGTTATTCCTTGTGACCCTAAATTATTATTGTTAACTTGTAAAATTACTCAGGGGACACATATCTGGATGTGTCTGAGAGGCTAATTCCTGAGAGGATTCACTGAGCATGGGTGACCCTTCCTAAATGTGGGCAGCACTGTCTTGTAGACTGATGTTCCAGGCTGAATAAAAGGGAAAAAAAAAGTCAGCTGAGAACCCACATCCATCTCTGATTCCTGACTGTGGACACAATGTGAGAAGTTACCTCTGAGGCAAAACAAAGTTTAAACTGCTCTTGTCACTCATTTGTCACAGCAATAGGAAAAGTAACTAACATAGAAAATCAGTTCCCACAGTAGAGTTGTTACTGCAATAATCTTGACCTTTGCCTGCAAGAGGAATTTGGAAGAGTTTGAATCTGTGAGCTAGAGGAAGTCCTAGAAAGATCTATTTAGATCTTAATAGGCCATTCTGGAGGAAGTTCAGAAAACCAGAATGCATATATAAATTGATAACTATGTAGTATTATTTAAATTTTCCATTTAAGATTTCCCATCCTTCCTTTTTCATCCTTTATTTATGGTATTATTATTTGTCTCAGAAAGAGGCATTTAAGATACTTAAATACAGTGGTCTGAAAAACTTAGTTATAGGAAGTAAGGGTAATTTTCAAACTTTTTTCTGTGTAGGTGTAAAATCTTGCCAATTAAAAAAAAATAAGTATTCAATACAGTGGCTAATAATTTTTTTTGGCTTCGAATACATTTTGTCAATAGGCAAACCAGCTGGCATACTCCATAACCACGGGGCAGCATGGAGGGGAGGAGAGAGAAGCCTTTCACCAGAATGTGAATATCACCTCCTTATTATTGTCAATATACACTTTCTAATGACTTTTATTGAATCATCTCAAAGGTTTCATAAAGTGATCTCAACATTAAAACATTAGCAGTATTCATAATACAGAAATAAAAGCATTATTCTGTTAGATACTAAATAGCAGTGTGAAGTGCGTTTGAGTAAACACTGCATCCACTCATTCTGCGCACATCATTCTGGAGCTTTGAGAATCAAAGCAACTTGCTCAGTAGAGCAATTTACAGATGTCACAACCAGAATTCACACTTGCTAATGACAATGTAGAAATTCTAAACTCATTCCATTATGCCAGATCACACACTTGACCTTCTTCATACTTTAGTCAGTAATTCTAAAATCTTCCAACAAGGATTATCAAGGTTTTTCTCATAAAAAGTCTCTTTTTTTCCCCCTGTAAAATGCATGTATAAGGTTTGGCAATCTCTAGAATCAAATAGTTGCTCCACAAAATTATCTAAGATTTTCCAAAACATGTTTCCATATTTACTTAACACAGACATATAATTACATTAGTGCCGTGTCAATTCACAATTGACATGTTAAATAATTATAATTTTGAACTGAGCTTTAGGAAAAGTAAAGTTTGGTACTTTCAATTCAATTCTCCAGAGTCCAGTCCTCATCTTCATCCTTCTGTCCTCCCCCTGATTGGGGTCCCTTATTTGTGGGGCTTCAGCCAGGCCTATGCTCCCTGAGCACGACCTCACTCAGCTTTTCCAGTCTTCATTCATCCAAGCTGAGTGTCTGGACAATGTCTTCCAGTTTCAAATGACCTGAGAAATGAATTCTTGCGCAGATATTAGCAAAAAAATTGTTAATTAATTAATTGATGGATACACATTCTGAAGGCCCTGGCATTGCGGGGATTTTTGCAGGACACAGAAGGAAACATGCACTCTGAAGAATAGTTATTGTATAACCTATAGGAGGTCTTTTGGGGCAGAAAGATCTTTTCTGTATCTGAACCACAAGTGAAGTCATTTAGAGTACTAAATTCTATATTCGTTATCCTTACATGCTGCTTAGTCCCAGGTCTTGGGACACAGTGGGGAAAACTTGTGAAACCACTTGATGGTTCCCTCAAGAGCCTGACTTCAGTGGTCTTGAACTGAGCTACCCTGAATCTTTCCACATACTCATAATACCAGCCCACATTTAAAATTCTGCTGGATGTTGATCCTGTTTCAGGAATGGCATCTCGAGTCTCATAAAGCAGGCTGGTAGCATCTGATTATAATACAACAAGGAGGCATATTAATTAAGTGGCATAATATGACCATGCCTAACAGGCAAGAAAATGTTTCTCCACTAAATTTAGTAGTTCAGTACTAATCTCTCTGCCTCTGTACCCCTGTCCTTAGCAGCTGGACTCTTCTAATCCTCAATTGTGGGGAAGTTAACACATATTGGCTCAAGGTAACATGTCTTATGAAACACACATTCCTTGTTCAAATTGCTTTGGAGAAAGTACCTTTTTTTCCTCCTTTCTGATGCATTCTGAAGGAATGTAAGTTCCCTGTGTATTTATCTTAATCTGTACTTGTTTTACTTGCATAAATAGCAATATGAATAATACTCTTGAGGAAACAGTATTTATAGTTCACTAATGATACAATCCCCAATTTCCATGGATTCCATGGGACATAAGACGCACATGTGTAGCTTCCCAAGGAATGTTTTTGATATTAAATGGTCTGTCCATATAGATTTTACTTCCCTGACCCTATGTCAGAACTTCCACTTTCTCTCACATTTCTATGCCTGTGATAGAAATGAAGGGGAAAACAAAACACTTAAGTATACTTTATTCTGGACACTAGGCTAAATTATTATACAGTCTATTTAAGTATTTTTTATTAATAAGAAGCAAGAGATATAGGGTAAAAGATTTTGATTTTTTTTCTTTATTGTTCATAATGAGTTACATTGTTTAGTAGGCCAACCATGAGTTGTTATCCCCAATTCCCCGTTGCCCCCCTTCGCCATCCTTGATTTTTTTGTGTGCCCTTGTTTTTAAATGTGATGCTGGACACTGATTCTACCAGCTGAAAACAAAGGCCCGAGCAAGTTACATTGTGTTTATGAGACATGGTTTTCTCATTTTCCAACTAGTGTTAACAACTCTGTCTTAAATAACATGTGAGGGAACAAATTTATTTTTTAAGAAAAAAAAAGTGAGGGCTAATCTACAGAGTGTGGTGATTTGGATGTAAAATTTCTCCCATATTCTCATGTGCTTGTGGTTAAGCCTCATACTTTATCTCAAGCTGGAGGAGGAATGTCACCAGGGACAGGAATTGTATAGTTGAGCTTTCAATGCCAGTATCTGTGAGCTCACTCGGTATCCTCCTGCTCTGCTTTTGTGGAGATGTGGTACCTAGCTGTCTGTCTATACTTGCCATGTTTTCCCTGTCATAAGAGAAACTTCTTCTTGAAACTGTAAGCTGAAGTAAACCCTAACCTATCTTCAGCTGCATCTGGTTGGGTATTTTGTCCCAGCAATGAGAAGGTAACTGTCATTGTGGGAATATAAGGCTTTGACCCATGTCATGACTTGAATATCTTTTTTACATGTGTTGAAAATTACAAACTTTCAGAAAAAGCCATCCAGTATTCTCTATATTTGTTATTTATCATTTGTCTTACATAAATTTATGTGCCTGTGGAAGGATTTGGATGAGCAGAGCTTAAACTCTGAAACAAATAAGCAATCAGCTGATATCACTGTGCCTCTCTTCCATCCCAGCTGCCGTGTCCATGTGCTGTCAGACTCCCTGTCTGGTTGCCTCCTCTCACCGAAGCAAAGCTGAACAGATTGCTTAGGTATTTTCACCTGAACTGCCAAGACAGCCACTTCCTCCTATGAAAGATGGCCATATTTTCTTCTTTCCTTCATTTCTACCTACTTTCCAAACCTTCCTTTCAAAGTATCTTTTTTTTAATAGAAGGGAAGGATTTATTTCAGGCTTATAAGTTCCAGGCAAACACCACCAGTGGCAGGAAAAGCTGGCTCATCTCCATAGATCATGCAAGACTGATATCATGAGCAGCCAGTCAACACAAACACAAACAAGCTTGAACAGCCAGATCTCAACTGCTCTCCACACAACTTGTGGCTGGACTCCCAAAACTGCCCCCAGTGACAGTCTTTCCCCAGTAGGGCTCGTACTGGAGACTCAAGATTCAAGCCTGGCCATACATTCAAACTAACAAAGCTTTAAAGTTTACTGTTGTAGACATTTTAAAAATTAATTTTCCTGCTTTAGTTAGCATAATGGGGCAAACAAAGCATCCGCTCTTTCTGACAACCTGGTGGTCCTGCTATACCTTAACACTGTAGCTCTAAAATGTAAGTTTCAGTTGAGCAACACAGGACATTGAAAGTACCTTATTGCACTATATACTATTTGGAAGTTTTTTTCATTTTGTTTGCATCTTTTAGCTAAAATATAAGCTCATGATACTGGCTTATTTTCCTCTTATGCAAAAGGCAGAGCATTGCTATACTTAGGTATACAGCTAAGAGAAATGAAAACATTTCCACAGAAAGGCATGTATCAAGAGGTTAATAGTATCCTCTAGTAGTCAAAAAGTAAGAAAAACGCAAATATCCACAACTGATGAAAGGGTCAACAAAATACGGTGTCTGCACACAGTGGAACATTATTTAGTATAAACAGAAAGTCCTGGCCTAGGCTGTGGCTGAGCCCTGAGACAATCCTAAATGAAGAAAATCACACACACACACACACACACACACACACACACACACACACACACATACATGAGTATATTTTGTGATCCCATTGATATGAAATGTACAGAATATGGAAGTTCACTTTGCAAGTATATTAGTAGCTTTTGCCTGGGGCATTAGGGACTGAGAGGAAATGGTGATTGGTAATGGGTATGGAATTTTTTTTGGGTATGTTAAAAATGCTCTAAGTTAGGAGATATAGTTACATAACTCCATGAATATATGATTAAAAAAAACCTTGATTTAAAAAATTTAAAAGGGCACGTTTTCTTACATGCAAATTTTATCTCCATAAAGCTCTTATAAAAAGGTGTGTCATTTAAAATATATAGATTCTTGTAAATTTAAGTTTAATTTTATGTAAATATTCTCTTGTCTATTCATCTTGCTTGTTCTAGCTAGAATGGATTACAGTTCCCTAAATGATGAATTTTTTAACGTTTTTATTGGCTTAAAATTATTATTGTTATTATTAACACAACAATATGCTCAGTATCATAGGTTCTTAGATAAAGCCATTGAATCCATGATGACATTTCCTCTTATGCATTAGTTATTCTCCCCCCCCCCATGACTCTTACATTCTTTCCATCCCCTCTTCCACAAATTTCCCTGAGTCATAGTGGGTGAGTTTATATTTTGCATAGTTATTAGGCTTTTAATAGGCTGGTGCTGAAGCTGGGGAAGGGGTGTGCCTTGGTTCAGGGCCAGCTGTAGTCCAGGGTCTGGATCCCAGCTGGAACCTCAAACCTTTACAGAGAGTAAAAAGTATCTTTCTGTCCACATTAAAGTTGTTCTCAGTAACCCGTAGAACACAATGTCTCATTTCCTTCTGTTTTTGGTAGTTAGCAAGTCAGCATATTAATTGTAGTCCTTGATATAATATTTTTAAAATAACTTTTAATTGGTAATTTTCATACATACATAAATGTAATTTGATCCTAATCTCTTCCCACTGCCTTATTTTGTTCCTCCCCCCACTCCTTTTTCTGAAATCCTTCTTTCCAATTAACCCCCTTTATTGTTCGCTCTCTCTCTCTGTCTCTCATTCTTCTGCCCTCCTCCCTCCCTCATCTCATAATGTTAGAGTGCTCATTAGCTCAATATAATGCAAGTTTTGTGGAGGTAATGATGTAATGATAGTCAGTATGAAGTCATGAAAGTAAGGGTCACTTCCTGTCTGGAGGATCATATTCCCAAAGCACTTCTCCCCATCCTCTGGCTCTTACATTCTTTGTGTCCCCGCTTATATAATGTTCCCTGAGCCTTGGAGGGCATGATACAGATGTCTCATTTAGCCCTGAGCACTCAAAAGTCACTTGTTGGCAACTCGATGATTTTTGTATTTCTACAGTACCGACTGCCATCCGCAAAAGGAAGTTCTCTGATCAAATTTGAAGAATAAACTGAGGGTTGTTTTTGTTTTGTTTCTGGTCTGGCATCATATGGCCTGCGGTTTTGGTAGCAAGAGGGTTCAGTCATTCATTTATTCACCATTGCCATTTTGCTAGTGCATAATACTACAAGGCAATGTAGCTAACCTGTGAGGCCAGATGAGTCTGGATTTTCACCCCATTTATGATTTCACTAATATCATGTAACCTTGTGAGTCTTTTGAACAATCAGGTTTTTCATGAGAAATTTTAATTGAGGATTAAAACCATATCAATACATCCATTTCTAACAATATTTTTCCACAAAGCATCTTCACTTTGTATCTTTTTCTCACTTTATGTTCCCAGATGCTATTTCATAAAAAACTGTTCTTTCATTCGGTTTGTTCATCACCATATTTCAGGATAGCATACTGGTGGAGATTAATAAAAAGCTGTGGATGAATGGATGAATTAAATACTTTCTTGTGGGTGTTGATACATGAATGGAAGCTATTATCATGAAGATTATTAACAATCCTCAAAACCGTAGGGAAGTTCATGTTGTTATTTGCTCTTGAGTGATGATTACTCTGCTGGCTCAGAGAAGTCATCAGGTATAATAAAAGGGTCATTTTATCTCTTTCTGCTTATTTCAATGGTAAATTTTGTAAATAAACTTGAATGCAGAGTAATCTTAGGTCTGCTTATGTGAGGACAGAGCTTCAGCAAATACCTTTGTGTAAGCACACTTAGACAACCCTGTAAAGAAATAGAAGCAGGATGAAGCAGGTTAAGAAATTAAGTAAAATTGTGTTCTTTCACTATTGTCTTAACCAAACCTGATTCTGTGTGATGTTTTGGAGTATGAGTGGCAACAGAACTCTAGGTTCTTAAAACAAGTGGGTGGGACTGGGGCTTTCTCTGCCAAGATCAGTCAGATACTGGCTCATGATTCTCTCTCTGGAGAGTGTTTACATGCTCGGGAACCTTCTGGTGTGACTTCTGCCAGCAAAGGGCAGGCAATTCTCTCTAGAGATGTGCACTTGTATCTCATAGTGTAGGGTTGACATACCCTACCCAGAAAAGCAACCTGGACAAGGAACCTGCAGCCACTAATGAAAGGGAGTTTATAAGCTTGACCCAAATCTTCATTTTTCTGCTAATTCTCACATGTTAATCTTATGCTAGGAATTTATTTCCACATTCCTAATGCTTATAAAGCTAGTTTATATATCATATTTTAATTTTGAGCAACAGTGAGCATATAGAAAGAATAAAGAGAAATTAAAGGAAGGTAGTCCTTTTTTTTTTTTTGCATTAAACTTGACATTATCATTACTAGTTGCTGGGCTAAGGCCCTACCCATCAGTAAGGTAACTGGCACCAGAATTATCCCACACGTTCTCACTAGTGATAGGATGCGAATCAATATCTGATCTTTGAAAACCCACTTATGTCTTCATGTTTAAATCTCTACTGTGGCCTTGTGCATTTTTAAAAATTCTGCCTGGAACTTACCTAAATTTGCCTTACCTCTTCTGTGCAGTATTTTCTCTATTTATAGTTCTTAGCTCCGGGAGCACATATAGACATGATGCTTAATTGAAGGCATTGCTGAGTATTTCAGATTAGCCTCTTTCTAGGCTAAAACTCTCAGGTTCTATCACCCAACAGCAGTCTCATTTTCAGAAGCTCAGGGATGGTGGCTTTCTTATGAAAAAAAAACACTAATTTATATGTGGAAATAACTATAAAATATTCTGAAATACAGAGCATTTAATTACAGAGAGAAGGTTGCTCCTAGAATTCTAAATCCCTTGGGGACACTACTTGCACATGGCAAGCTCCACATATGTCAATAAAACCACTATTGGCAAATTAAAATTGAGAAGCCACCGATGGAGACAGCTGAGGTCTGTGTGAACCACAAGGAAATAAATGCCTTTGTCTGGAAGCCAAGCAGCCACAGTTATAGGGCAAGAAACTCTGGTAAGCATTACATTACTTCACTGATTGGGAGTGAGCCACGGCTATCAAGGAAATAAATCTTTTCCTTTCTAATACCTGACACTAGGGTTTCTCATTTTTGAAAAATATGTATGCATGCCTGTACTGGGATTTCCTGATATAGAATAATAACAATGGCAACAACATGAGACCAACAAACTAGTGGTAAAAATATTAATGAAAAGTAAAAGAGAAGGGAGAAAGACACTGTCTTCTCTATTGGAAACTTTTAATGTGCATTTTTAGTGTGCACCTAGTGGTGAAAAGACCCTACTATGTATCATCTAATGTGCTGTATATTCCAGACACACATACAATTTATGTGAGATTATTTTTCAGACATCATAGCCCTGAGATTTAAGAGAGTTGTGAAATGTATAAAATTACTGGAAATAAAAGGCTATAACTTGCGAATTCCCCAATAGGGGAATAGTGTGAAAGCGTTAAGAGGAGAGTTCTACCTATGTGAGGTTGGGGAGTGTTCTCATCCAGAAGGTGATTTAGGAGGGAGAGGTCTTAAATCCCTTCCTGTCTGTTCAGCTTTTAACATGTCATTGAAGATTGTTACCTTTAGCTTTCTCTTTGGGTTCCTGTGAAGAAAAACACAAATAGGTTAGTTATAGAGTCAAACCAAAGGTGAGGTGAGACATGGCTAATGGTGAGCATGTAGAGATGATGTTCAAGGTGGTGAAAGAAACTGTAGATTCCTTGAGAAGAGAGGTGTCATCTCCCATCGACAGTGCTTCCCCTCAGCACAATAATAGAGTTGCCATGTGGCTGAACACAGATGTTCCTAAACAGTCACAGTCACAGAGGTGCAATTGGGACCAACAATCACAAGATTGCTAATTATTTTTCCTTTTGAAAGAGTTAGAAAATATATTACCTATTCATAATTCATATAAGAAAGCAATCCTTTAATGCCTAAGAACAGTATGGATTTTTTTTCAAACCTTAACCAAATGAATGACATAGTACAGTGAAAAAAATATACAAATATATCCTGACACATAGAGATACTTACAAGAGCTGTCTTTATACATATGGCATGCTTAAATTCACATGTTAATGGAGACCATTCTATGTGTTTGGAACAGCTAGATCCTGTGAGACTAGATCAAACTTGGTTCTACATGCTATGAAATGTCAGTCTACTCAGGGTGCTGGAGCATAAAGCAAATGAAAACACCCCCAACAATAGTTCACTTTGTAGTGAAGGGACAAAGAACTCAGAACATGACACTGGCTTTAGGCAAAGGCAGTGCTCTCTGCTCTACATCTGATGGAAAAATCAGTCAAGCTATTTAAGATAAATTTTTGAAAGCATGGCTAGGCCGTGTGTTATCAGACTCCATAACAAAGCACTCCAGACTGGGTAGCTTAAATAGCAGAAATGCCTTCCCTCACAGTTCTGGAGCCTAGAGTTCTCCCCAGATCAAGGTGTTGGTGTCTTGGTTCATTCTCTGGAATTATTTGCTCCAGGCTTCTGTCTTTCATTCACCTATGTCTGTCTTCACATTGTCTTTTCACTAAATATGTCGGTGTGCAAATTTCCTCTTCTTATAAGAACATTCTTCATAATAGACTAGGATCCGTGGAAATGCTCTTGTTCAATATAATTCCCTCCCTAAAGACTGGACTCCAGATACCATCCCATTGTGAGGCTTGAGGGGTTCTTATGCCAACATATGAATTTGGAGGACAGCTAGACCATAACAAGCCGCCAGACAGAGAATTGTACTACACACACGGAGAAAATGATAAATTTAGTTTGACTAAAATATATGACATCAACTTACATAAGAATATAAAATGGCCCATTTCTAGTCAGAGTTTATAGAGCTTGAATATCAAACTAGAAAGCTTGGATTTTATTCCTCGAGCAGTGGGAAATCAGAAATGAATCTTACCGGTAAGCAATGCAATTAATTCAAAATCATCACCATAGTCCTATACTAAACACCATGCTGTTCACCTTACCCTAGGTCACCATCATGTCCATTGACTCTTTGCAATATTGCCTTTCATCTGAGGTTTAAAAGGTTGATAGAGATTATGAATTTTAGAGCAGAAAATCTAATTTAAAATTTAAAAATCTGGCTTCCTTTCCAGTGTATTTTTTTCTGTCAAACATTTTAGATAGCTCTAAAATTCCTATTTGTGATTTTTAATATTTTTAATGTTTCTACATCAACTTTTGAAATATGAATCATATTTTCTAGCCTTTGATAATTTTCATATCTTCTAGTCCTAGGACAGTTTCAATAGACAGACTTTTCTTCTAATAATGGCCCATATTTCCTGTCTGTTTTTTGTCTGTTAGTCTTGGAGTGGATAGTAGGCATTATGGATTTTCCTTAGCTGGGTAATATGATGGTTCAGGCAGCTCCATAAACCCCTCCTCTTGGGTGGAAGGTGTCTCTAGCCAGAGCCCAAACCTAGATGCAAAAACTGATTGTTCAGGTATAGACCAATCAGCTGTCTCTCTGACTTACCTGGGGAACTTTTAAAAAGCTTGCCTAGAACAAAGGCCAGCCTTCTTTTCTACATGGCATCCTAGGAGGACTTTCCTTTCCAGGTAAGGCCCCTCACCCCAGCCTTTAGGCTGGGGTGAGTGGGGGGGCTCAGGATTCTTCTGCATAAACCTTTCCCTTTGATGCCTTTTCTTCTTCTGCTTGTATGGCTGAGCAGCACAGATTTACTAAAATCTCTTCCATATATTCTCCCCACACTGGTGGCTGGAGAACTCTGTAACTCCCCATTTTCCCTTAAATAATAAAGTTTGCCACTATACCTTAATATCTTGTTTTCTACTATTTAATTCTTTAACTTTGTAGACAAGAATTTGAGTACTCCTTAAATTTTGGAGTGCACTGGAATTTTTGCTGGGCATTATCTAAATTCTAATCCTCAGCTCACCCTGCTACAGTCCATTACTGTAACCATTCTTTAGCTTTATTCTGGAACACAGTCAAAGTACTTAGAAATGGTTTGTTGTATTTTTATGATTTCTTTCGTGTGTGTGTGTGTGTGTGTGTGTGTGTGTGTGTGTGTGTGTGTGTAAGTGTGAGGGCTCACACAAGGCATAATTATTCTCCACTTCTGAGCTAAGACTCTCTGTCTTGCACCACATAGTTTGAGATTTTTCCAGTCTGAGAGCAGCAGGCACTGTTTTGTCCCTACATGTGAGGACACTCTTAGGACAAATGCTCTCTAGTTGTTCTATCCATGGCTTGAGGTTTTTTTCTCCAGGCTTGTGAACTGCTGAACGTGAAGAACCCCCTTTGTGGGTCCCCTGGTTTCCTCCTGTGTACAGCTCTCTTCTCTCCAGGACTCTATGCTGTAAACATGCAAGTTGGAGTCACTTTGTTCTTACTAAAATCACAGTGCTGGTTCCTCGATGCATGATGTGATCTGGACTCACCTTCTCTCTCCTGGCTAAGGCCTGGAAACACTCCAAGTCCTCAAGGCAGAGCACTTACAGGTCTCACCTCATTTGTTTTTAATTGATCAGCAATCTTCATCCTTCATTCGCTAATGGCTAGTGCCTTGACAACTATGGTTATGTGTTTCAGATGGGTTTTGGCTATTTCAGACTAGGACGTATATACAATCCCTTATCATTAGAGAATGGTCTAAAATGTGTGGTACCTACAACTGAAGATAGAAGGAAGAGAATAAAGAAGTGAGTAGGATGCAAAATTTACAGATATATAAAACAAATTGAAATAAATGTGAAGTATCTTAATTAGTGTGACTAATGGTGGGACATGGAAGACAGATTTACGTGGTCCCTTTAATCAGAAGAAGGATCTGGAACCAGGGCAAAAAATTAACTTTTAGTGTTGACAGCGAGACTTCTGGGATTCTAAGAATCCCTCTAGAGCTTCCTTTCCAAGGAGTAAGTAACTCTTCTGGTCTTCCCTTCTCTATCTGAGCACAGATAGGAAAGACTACTGTCCCATCCTCATCTTCTATGTAATGCAGTCTTTCCTAGTCGACAAGGCACACAGAACTGCTTTAACTGTTATTTAACTTGTTAATGTCAACACCTTCCTGTGGTTAATATTGCTTAAAAAGATTTTCACTATCATATATATTTCAGTATCTTCTAGAAGCCCATTTGTATACATTGTTTCCTTTAGCAATCATGGAAATCAGGGGAGTAGTCCTTTACTCTATTAGAAGAATGAACTTCAAAGACACAATCCTGAAGATTGTTATATAGATCTACTTTTAAAATGGCATTATGGGCTGGAGAGTGACTCAGTGGTTAAAGACACTTGCTTGAAAAGCCTGGCTTCCCACTACCCATGCGTCTGGAGTTCATTTGCAGTGACAGGAGGCCCCAGCATGCCCATTCTCTCTCTCTCTCTCTCTCTCTCTTTTCTCTCTCTCAAGCAAATCAATAAAATGACATATTTTAAATATATTATGAGATCTTTATTTTAAAGCATAATTTTAATGTTTTATTAAATAAGTGAAATTATTTAATGTATCTTTTGAGAAAATAAAGTATTTTGAATTTTCTCCTTTTCCATATATCCCACCCTCCAAATCAAACTCTCTGCTATATTTTTTTAGTTTCTTTGTGATAAATAATATACATACTGGGTAATATATATAGGTCCCTGTTTGACATTATCAAGAAATCCTATACTTGAAGCAATTATTTAAATTGTAATCAAAATTTGGGACTAGATTTACTATTATCTTTCATCTGACTGGAGTTATGTTGAATGAGTAACAATTGCACAGTCACAAAACTACAATTTCTGATATTGTGCCACATGCAAATCATGTAAATACGTGTATTAACCTTATAGTACAAATGGAAGAAAACATTTTATTTTATTCTAGTGGATATTTTGGGCTCTCCATTCATATGACATTAAAGACAGTTTTTTTTTTTAGAATTATATTATGTAGTTACAATATGATTGATAAGAGTGTAGACAATATATTTCATATTTATGTCATACATTTCATGTTTATTATGTCAGTAGGATAACTTTGAAGTTTATATTTGAAGGATGATAACATTCAGAGAATTTAAACCATCTTACAATGACTTTTTTAACTTCCTTTTGCCCCGTTTGATGTGTATGCCTGTGCATATGAATTCACGTGTGTGCAGCTGCAAGTTTGAGTAGGTGCAGGGATATATGTGTGCACGTGAAGACAGAGGGTCACAGGGACTCTCACTTGAAGCCAGTGATCACAATTTGACTAGCTAGCCAGCTTCCTCCGGGGATCCCTATTTCCCCCTCACTAATTTTGAGATTACACAAGAGCCACCAAGTCTACCTGATATTTATGTGGGTGCTAGAGTTCTGAACTCGGGTCCTCAAGCTTAAGTGGCAAGTGCTTTGCTAACTGAACCATCACCATAGCCCAGTCATGTATTTTTGTATGTAATACTCAATTGAAAGTATTCTGAAAGCATTTCAGGCACTTTTAAATATTATGATTTGTTTTCCATATTTAAAAGTTTTATGTACTATTTTAGATTAAAATGGATAAAACCAACAAATCTTATACACAAATTGGTATCAGTTTCTAAAAGATGATTATTTTTCCTGTTGGGCTATATATTGACACACATTTCTGGAAGCCATTTTAATGGTGATACATTGGCAAAATGAAAACATTCATAGTGCTTCTCACTCTTATTATCTGGGTTTTCTAATATTATAACACAAGAATTGTGTTATGAAAGCAATCATGTATGTATTTCCTAAATAGAAAATAAAGTCTACATATGCTGTGTATGTCTTCAATTCTTTTCATGTCTTCACTGTCTTTTTCTGAAAATGAGTGATTATGAATAGAAGGGCCTAGATGTTGGGTCCATTTCTTTTCTGTGTCTTACTCACTGTGTAACCTGCTATAGCATCTCCTTTAGAAAACGGAATTATTTAAAGTGTGATTGCAAGGGATGATCCCAGGGATTTGTAAAGAGACAAAGAATGCTTTAAAATCCACATAATATTAGATTCCTTAAATTAAATGAAAAGACTTCAATAAACTTAATATATATGAACATAATATCAAATTAATTACTTGAACTACTTCTTGTATACATTGTGAGAATTTGGGAGCAGCTATGGAAGAGGAATATTACATAGATTCCAATTTCTAAAGCTGTTTGTGTGTGTAGACATAGAGAAAACCAGGTCTGGCAAGACCAAGAAGCTTTTGAGTAAAATGAGAGAACAATTAGTCTAGCTCTCTAAAGGAGACCAAAAATTTTGAAGTGAGAAGAAGGTTGGGAGCAAGGGAGAAGAGAAAAAGTCTTAGGAAAAGGAGGTCAGGAGAGAATAACTCTGGTTGCAAAAGCCATCCTGAAAATTAATAATTTCTCTAAACATTGATGCCTGTGAAAATGAAAGTGCATAATGAATGATTCTAAGGCTACTGGAAACTCCCGGGCACATATTTTAATATTGAGTAGAAAGAAAAAGAATCTTCAGCGTGAAAAATATTCTCATAAGAAAAAAAATGAGGTTTGTCCATGAGGCAGCTTTCTTTATGTTCTCAGAGTTCACGGCACAGACTCAGCAATTTAGTACTTGATGCTGCAGAATCTCCATCAATCAATGAGAGGACGGCTGGACCTCGGGGAATTAGCAGCTAACTTATGCATGAAGCCATCAGCAGCCCTTCCATTCAGCAGCCTTTTATAAGACCACAGGCTTTCTAGTCTGAGACACACCTTTGTCTAGGTAGAAAGAGCCTGGGATAGATTGTTGGATTTCCTGTGCTTTTCAACGTGAATGGAGAAAACTATTTTGTAAACAAACATCTCCTTTTCCAGCAAGGACTTCTGAATTAGTTCCTAGATGTCTGACCAGACACAATACTGCAAAGTGCAATTAATATGATTGATTCCAGAGCACACAAGATTTCAAATTCTACTTTCATAAGATACTGAAGAGCTATTTCTGAAAAAAAAAAAAAAAAAAAAAAAAAGATTTAATTTGAAATTCTCTACTAGAATCCACCAGGGGGCAATCCCTCTGATACCTCACAGTATTGGCACACAGTACTGGCCTCAGAGCCTATAGCCTGTCAGAAGTATTACAGGATACCATACCAATAGCTCTAACTCTTCTGTGTAGACAAAGCCATCACAAGTCCTGCCTGGAATTCTCAAGATATGCTCTATTATGAGTACAGTAGAAGTTCTAACAGGAAAGTAACTGGATTTTAGAGAAATTTTTATCAAGAAACTTAAACAGTCTTGTTAAAAGCCACCCAAATGCTAAGCCATTAACAAAATCAAAGGAAAGAAATTTCTTAGTCCTGGTAATTATTTTTAAATTCTGAGTTTGCTTTAATTTGCCACAAGTAATATCATTTAATAAGAACTCAAATGAAATTTCAATGAGTAGTCTCTAAATGAGCAAAACTTGGAGCAGTCTTCATGTTTTTGTTTTATAAAATGAGTTTATTGGGCTGGAGAGATGGCTCAGCGGTTAAGGCACTTGCCTCCAGTGCCTAAGGCCCCGG
Source organism: Zapus hudsonius (assembly GCA_004024765.1). NCBI lineage: Eukaryota > Metazoa > Chordata > Mammalia > Rodentia > Dipodidae > Zapus > Zapus hudsonius. The sequence continues at coordinate 39,775 of PVHP010013003.1, forward strand.
GCCGGGTTCAATTCCCCAGGACCCACATAAGCCAGACCCACAAGGTGGTGGCCCTGGTTCTCTCTCTCTCTCTCTCTCTCTCTCTCTCTCTCTCTCTCTCTCTCTCTCTCTCTCTCTCTCTCTGTGTATCTGCTTGAAAATGAATAAATAAAATATTAAAAAAATAAAATGAGTTTATTTATTTATTCATTCATTTATTTTTGAGATGCAGAGAGGGAGCGAGAGAGAATTTGTATGCCAAGGCCTTCAGAGCAGCAAATGAACTCCAGACACATGTACCACCTTGTGCATCTGGCTTACATGGGTCTTAGGCTTTGCAGGCAAGTGCCTTAACCAATGAGCCTTCTCTCTAGTCCTATTTTTTAGACTGGGTTATGCTTTGTATCCATGACTAGCCTGAAACACCACATGTAAACCAGACAGACCTCAAACATGGGGTAATCCTCTTTCTTTTGCCTCCTAAATACTGGGATTGCTGGTGTGAGCCACCATGCTTGGCATGAAGGTTATCCTACAATAACTGTTTCTAATGCTATAAAATATCTCTCATTCATCAGTGAGATATAACAAGCATTAATAGAGTAATATGCTAAAGGAATATGCAGTGGAAAGAATGTAGGCCATGCCATAGGAAATCAGGGTGTCAAAGCCAAGACAAAGCAAGCTGGTCCATATTCAAATGCATAAAGAATTTTCCTGGGCTGGAGTGATGGCTCAGCGGTTAAGGCACTTGCCTCCAGTGCCTAATGCCCTGGGTTCAATTCCCCAGGTCCCACATAAGCCAGACCCACAAGGTGGTGGCCCTGGTGCTCTCTCTCTCTCTCTCTCTCTCTCTCTCTCTCTCTCTCTCTCTCTCCCTCTCTCTCTCTGCTTGACAATGAATAAATAAAGTATTTTTTAAAAAAGAATTTTCCTGATACTGTGGCTTACTATAATGAACCACACCACACTACCCTGTCTCAACTGTGATTCATATGTGATATAGCATAACAATGGATAAACTGCTTCTCCATGAAGGGTCTTGGGCACCCTGAGACATCCTTAGGAATATAGTCCAAGTCCCGTCTTCAATACCAGTGCCATCAAAATTTACTGTTTTCTAAATGATTGAATGCTTTGTTACAACTCCTTGCAAGCTTTGAGAGCAGTCG
>PVHP010013004.1:0-41756 GCA_004024765.1 Zapus hudsonius
TGATGTTTTATTTTAAATTATTTCAAACAATTTCAAATGTATAGAAAAGTTGTAAGACAAAGAACCCCAGTATGCCCTGTGCCCAAATTCACCAATTATTAATGGCCTGTCATTTAATTTCCTCTTCTTGTTCTCATTCTGTTTCTCCATATAGATAAAGTAATACCCTTAATATATATGTCCTAATAACAGCAACATCTTTCAGAATCACAATAATTATTAATTTCAGGACATTTAATGTGAATATAAAATGTCTACATAGTTATATGTGTCATGTTTTCTATTGTCCAAATAATGTCTTTAATGGGTTTTTTAAGGTACCAAGTCCAGTCCAAAATCATGTATTAAATTTAGTTTTATTAACCTCTATTTTCCTTAACCTAAAACAATTCTTTAGCTTTTCTTTGTATTTCATAATACAGATATTTTGTTTGTTTATTTTTGTTTTTTTGATTGAGGGTCTTACTCTAGCCCAGGCTGGCCAGGAATTCACTATGTTGTCTCAGGCTGGCCTCAAACTCACAGCAGTCCTCCTACCTCAGCTTCCCCAAGTGCTGGGATTAAAGGCATGCATCACTGCACCTGGATTTAATACTAATATGTTTTTTTAACTTTTTATTGACAGCGTCCTTAATTATAGACAATAAACCATGATAATTCCCTTCTCACTCCCATCTTCCTCCTCTCAAGTCCATCCTCCATCACATCTCCTCCCTCTCTCAATTAGTCTCTATTCTGTTTCATTGTCATCATCTTTACTTCCTATTATGAAGGTCTTGTGTAGGAAGTGTCAGGCACTGAGAAGTCATGAATATCATGGCCATTTTGTGTCTGGAAGATTACGTTGTAAGCAGTCCTACCCTTCCTTTGGTTCTTACAATCTTTCTGCCACCTGTTCCTCAATGGACCTGAGCCTTGGAAGGTGTGATAGAGATGTTTCAGTGCTGAACACTCCACTGTCATTTCTCAGCACCATGTTGCCTTTTGAGTCATCCCTGTGGTGGTCATCATCTGGAAAGAGAAGTTTCTCTAGCCAAAAGTAAGAGTAGCATTAATATATGAAAATACATATTAGAAAAAATTGCTTATAAGGCAGTTTGGTGGGCATGATATATGCATTTAGCCAAACAACAGCAGGCATTACTCTCCATGACCTCCCCCACCATAGGCTTTTGATTAGGTCTTCAGTACCAGACATGTATTCCCTCCCATAGAGCAGGCCTCCAGTCCAGGTAGAGAGCAGTTGGTTTCCCCCATAGCAGACATGCCACTATTGTACCAGTTGGCACATTTAGCCTGGCTGGCCAATCTTAAGGCTTGCAAGGTCTACTGCTGTTCACCACCATTGATGACTTCTGTCTCCCATAGGGCTGCATGCAGCCATAGCTTTTTCTAGCTTTCTTTCAGCTGGTTGACAGGGAGAAGGTTTCCAGCTCAGCTCCAGCTTGATTTCCCAGTGACCTACACCCAAGCCTGCGGGGTCTTCAGCAATAGGGCCTTGCCATCTCATTCTGGTGGGCAACCAATAGCCTTAGCAATGGCCTGTAATGTTTTGGAGGCCTCAGGGACCTCCCAATACTGATGTTTTTGAAAAATATAAGTCACTTATTTTTTGACAATTCATCTGAACTTGGTACTTCTAATTACTTAAGTCAAATATAAACATAATATATACATATGTTATATCCATATATATATATATATGGATATAACATAAAGTTATACATTTTGGCTGGGACATTAGGCAAATAATAGTTCTTTCTCAAAGTACCTCATATGAAGTCATGTGATCTTCATTGGTTCCTTATTGATGAGGTTGACATGCAGAATACATGATGTAAACAACTTGGAAGAAACAAACATTCATTTTAGTTGCTTGTTTCAGAGGTTTCCGTCTATAATTGCTAGTCTCAATGTACTTGTGCCAAGCATGGCAGGAGCATGAGGTGGAGGAGAGCTGGGCACCTTATGGCAGACAGGAGTCAGAGCAGGAGAACACAGAGAGGCCAGAGCAAGACACAGCACCAATGGACACAGCTCAGTGATCTTTCTCCAAGTAGGCCCCACCTCCTCCTGTCCACCACCTCTCAATAATGCCATCACATTTTGAATCCTTCACGGAATTGTCCATTCATTACACAGACTTCACCTTCCTAACCTTATAGGCATTTCTCAATCCAGCCAAATAGATAAATATTAGTCACCATAGATCATTTTAAGTTAAAAAGAGGGTTAGAGCTCAAAAAAATCATTTAACTGTTTTTCTCTCAAGTGTAGTCACCTTATTTTCTACTTGAGTGGTTGTCAACATTACACCAGCTTTTTTTTTTTTTACTGATATGTTATCTCTTTTTCTAAATTGAATTGGAAACTTACCAAGGAAGACAAATGAGATTTGTCAGTTATCAAATTTTTGTGCACTTCTGATGCTTCTTACTGTTGAGGTGGCTGGTTCTTTGCCTTACATACCCAGAACCAAAACAACGGTCAGCAATGTTGGAGTGGGAGTCTTTGGGAGGGTGTATTTCTTCCATTCTAATGATTGTAAAGTGGCTGGTAAAATAATTCATGCTTTTGTTTCTTCCCTAGTTACAACTTAATTACTTCATAAGACTCCGACAGCCTTGGATTTTGCAGTAGCATACTCTTCTAATAACCGTCAAGTCCACCAAATCCCAGATGAAAGATGTGTTGTCTGGGCAAGGGGCCAAGGCTTTGCCTACCATATGGGGATCTAAAGTTTCCCTGCACACAAGGTCATCCAACTTCTTTGGAGAGTGCTGAGTACATTTTTAGTCTGCTAAATCCATGAATAAATCTTCAAATTTTACTTTACATAATTTAAATCTATTGCAAAATTAGACATGTTTATATTTTCACTTACATTGTGTCTAGTTTTGTGGTTAATATGACTGAGGATCTTAGGAATGTTTCAATGTATGTGACTTACACAACCTAACATAGTAATCTAGTCTGTTTTGCCATATGAGTTTAATAGTGGATGCAGCTTGTCTTACTTTGGGTTCAGTCTTCAGCACCATGAAAAAAAATCTAGTTGCCTCACTGTTTTAAAACCATGGAGTACTAAACACTCCGATGGAAATGAATGCTCTAATGTTCTAAATTTTGTTTAATAATTTTTGGTGAAGTCTGTTAAACCTCTATTTTTTTGAATAGAATATAATAAATATGACTTCTGACATATGGTTGATTATAGTTGTGCTGCGATGACTTATTTATTGGCTTGTAATTGTAGCAGAAACCATGATTGCATTATAATACTACTTCTCTTTTGTATTGTCTTTCACTGGTCTCTATGAGTAAGGAGCATTCAGTCATCAGCTCTGTATCTGGCTCTTCCTTTCCTTTGGTTGGAACAAAGAAGTTTTATTTTAGCTCAGTGTTGGTCTTGCAGCACTACATTCTGTGAAGTGCACTATGGGGGCATTGTGCCACCTTCTGAATGTCAGAGTACACTTGCACAAACCTAAGTGGTTTGGTTCAGTCACTGCACATAGCCTCTTAATGCTGTCAGGAGATGTCATAATCACAAAGTTTCTGAGGTTGCTGCCTATATAACATGAAACATGACTACTGACGGTTTTAGCACATGTGTATGTGTTGGGTGTGGTGTGTACATGTAGAGCATAAACCTGAGCATGCAGATGTGTGCATGCTACACACACACACACACACACACACACACACACACACACACACACAGAGAGAGAGAGAGAGAGAGAGAGAGAGAGAGAGAGAGGCTAGAGGAAACTGCCGAGTGTCCTCTGTTGCTTTTCCACGTTGTTTCCTTGAGATGGAGTCTCTCACTGAACCCAGAGCTGCCATTTTCCACCAGACTGGCTGACCAGGGAGCCCTAGCAATTCTCTTGTCTCCCTCCACGCAGAATTGGGGTTACCACCTAAGGTTTTCATGTAGAAAAGGTGGGGAAGACATCTAGCGGGTTGATTGAAGCATTTTGGTGATTGCAAAATAGAGAAGAAACATGTCAATACAAATAATTACTCAGGCACCTGAATGACTTCAGGTGAGTATTGAGGAAGTACTAGAATCTTTCAGAATAGGGACCAATGAAAGATCAGGATATTTTCACATGTATCATGATCTGAAGAAAGATTAAAGTTTTGGGGAAGTATTGGATCATTTTAGAATCTTTGAGAGCAAGGAAGGGGGTGTCATGAATTCCTCTCAGGATCTGCCTGAAACAATGGATGAAGGTGGAGGCATGGCAGGAAGGAATGCTTGCAGTAGATATTCTTTCAGACCATTCAAGCTGTTATCACAAAATACCACAGAGTGGGTGGCTAATAAACAGAAGAAGACATATATTATTTCTTACAGCTTTGGGGAATAGCAGTGCAAAATCCAGGAGATAGCATGGTTGGGCACTAGTGACTTTACTATTTAAGGTTACAAATGGTTGAATTGTCATATCATGAAAAAAAGAGCTAGGGCCATCTCTGAAATCCCTCTGTGAGGGCATTGACCTTATTGATGGTGAACCACCTACATGACCTAAGCGTGTCCCAGGGGACCCACCTCCAAATATTATCATGATAGGAAATTGATTTCAGTCTATAAACTTGAGGACATAAACATGGAATCCATAACAGACCATGAACTCACAAACATGTCAGTTTGGACATGTTGTGGATCATACATCTTTAAGCCATCCAAGTGAAGGGAACAAGGAAACAGTTGTATATATGTTTCTGGATTTTCAGGGGCAATCTCTCCTGAGCATATAAGCTAAGGGGCAGTTAGTATCCTAATTGATCTGATATTTGAAGCTAGAGGGTGTTGTATGAACTTTTTTGGGAGGAGGTGAATAAATTCTATTTATCCCAATTCAATCAACACAGGATAAGCCAGTGAGACAGAAACCAATGATTTTTGACACAAAGACCCCTAAGCTCACAACATTAAAGCAGCCTTAATACTCACCCACCACGACTCAGGGAACTGAGCAGAAGAGGGGGTGGAAAGATTGTGAGAGCCATGGTGGGGGAGACTATCCAGAGGCATGGCACCCCTCAGTAACAACACACTTGGGCCAGGAGAACTGGGCTGAGTACTAGGCTATCCATGGTCCCCTGTCACAAGGACTGATCCAGACGACCCACGGAGGAGGATATCCAGCTGATTGGGGATGGGGGAGGGGGACATTGGGGAATTGGGGATAACAACTCACTGTTTGCCCACTAAATAATGTAACTCATTAAAATTCTATTCATCCCAGAGAAGGAACCAAGCACAGATTAAAGAAATGAGTACACTTGAGTCCAACTTGAGTCCAGCCTGGTAAACCACAAGTTTAATTAGGTTACATTTGGTGCCATGGGAAAGATGCAAAAGTACAGATGGGGATTATTTACAAAAGCATGGACAATTTACAGGTAGCTACACCACTGAAGAAAATGTCTCTCCTAGCAACCTTTAACCAGTATATCCTCAGGGAGGGGTAGAACCTTGTAAACCCTTCCCACCAGATGAGTCTCCCTCACCATGACTGAACATTAGTGGGCCCAATTGTGAGTCTCACATGGGTGATCACAGGTGGAGAGAGAGAGAGAGAGAGAGAGAGAGGGGGGGGGGGCGAAATGGCCATGTCGTGCCAGGATGATAGCACTTTACAGCAGGGGCATGGCTGTAGTAGAACATGTGTTCCCCAGATTTACACTTCTTTTAGGACTCAAGTCTCTTCTCCCTCAGATTCTGACTGGAAGGTCCCATTTAACCCTTTGAAGAGAACCACCTTGTCTAAGGTTTTGAACTCAGAGAAGGGCTCCATCTGCACCTCAACATGAAACAAGTGAGAAAGACCATCCAGATTCATAATTACCTGAGGATTGAAAACTTTCTTGGTCTTTTATCACATACTCTGTTCTCTCTGAACAATCACATTTCTCTCGCTTCCCTTCTTCCTGAGAGCAGATTTACAAACTTCCCACATTTATAGCTTCCTAGAGTTTGCTTTATACGAAATCTTTCCACTTAATTATGCTTTATTTTAGAAGACCCACTAGGAAGCCTTTTTATTGGGAGAAAGATGAGTGAGTTGTTTAATAGGAAAATAGACTCTTGGAATGCCTTTGTTAAAAGTGCATATTTCTTGGCAAAATACAATAACTTTCTCATAAAGTCTTTATTCTGATCAACTTATGTCTTTCTAACTGCACCCTGAGACCTTAATGGGAAGGGTTCTTTGTAAGTCATCTTGCTTAGATTAAGTTAATGTCAGTTTTCACCTCGAGGGCTTCACTTCTTTATTTAGAGAATTTCCTTTATCTTTTTTTAGCCAGCCAGAGGAGAGATTTTAACTGGACTTTCTGCCTGTCTACTGTCCTTTTCTCCTTTAAATCAGAAATGGGCAATGCCCACTTCCCTTTTTAAGAAGAAAAAGAATCTCATGCTTTTCATAGCTTTCAGACTTCTATTACCTGAAGTTTAAATATAGAGCTCCTAGTAATAATAATGTGCACACAGGTTCCATTTATGCTTGCCTCTGAGAGATTCTCAAAGCAGATTTGTAAAAAGCTTATCGGCCCTTTAAATTTTGAATAACATGCCTAAACAACAAGATTTATAATGAGACATTTAAAGTACTTTTGTCATAATTTTCACTGTGGGTCTACTTATACACAGAAGCAAAATGAACACTAAATGCTAAAATATAGTGAAAACTGATCTCAGAAGCACTCACTGTAGACCCTCTGAAACTTACATATGTAGAGTAATTATTTTCAGAAAAGGCCTTCTGAAGTCTTCTGGAAAAAAAACTCACATCATATTCACTTTTCTTCCTGCTTCTAATTCTGACAGGCAGATATCAAGAATTGGGCATAAAATCATGGAAAATATTCATCAGTGACAACAGAGTAAGATTTCACTTCCGAAGTTGATAAATATGAGAGAAAGGAGAAGCAGGAAATTAGGAGAAATAAAAGTAAGCAGAGCACCTTATTTTACACAGGAGAAGATCTAAAGATGTGCTCTGTTCTTGAAGCTGGAAGGCGAATTTTCACTCAAATGTTTCTAATATATTAAAACAAATCAAGACATAAGTTTTTAAAAATTATGTGTACCTTCCAAATTATTGAAGAAAAACATTTATGCAAAAAAGCAAAAACAAAAACAAAGGAATGAAGGGTATCACAAGGCACCAGAAAAATTATGAGATGTTCTTGTAATTGTTTATAAGAGTTAAAATTATCATCATATTTAAAAATTACTCAGGATATAGTCAAGAAATAAAGTCCAAGTTTATTTATTTATTTATTTATTTATTTATTTATTTATTTATTTGAGAGAGAGAGAGAGTATATGAATATCAGAGCTTCTTGGAATTGCAAAGGAACTCCAGACACATGTGGCCTCTTGTGTATCTGGCTTTACATGGATTCTGGGGACTTTAAGCCATAAGGCTTTGCAAACAAGCATCTTTAACCACTGAGCAATCTCTCCAGCCTAAATTCCAAGTTTAAATCATATATTCATTCATATTCTAAACTCTAGAAATGAGGGTTTGAAATTGTATTTTAGATTAAAATTGTATTTTGAAGCCTAAATACTAAAGATTAATCAGTCATTTTCCATTTATAAAAGCTAAATTCTTAAGATATGAGTTGTAAGATTAAATTGTAAGATTCAAAACCATGAAGCTATGTAAATATTGTAGCTTTGATGAAAGAAGGTATTTCACAACAGTAATGTAAAACTGCAATGTTCTTCACTCATTTCTTGACTCATTAAGAAAGGAAAATATGAATGAGGCCACAGAAGTGTTAAATGACTTAAGTTACAGGCATAATACTTACATATAAAAATCTCTAGCATATGGAACTTCTTGCCTGGTGTCCACAGAATATCCATAGAAAATAGTTCATATGTTAGGTCACAAGGAAAATTTATTATATTCCTCCAAGACCACACTCTTAGACGACTTGCAATAAAATTAGCAATTCTTTCCAATGATACACATTATAGCAACAATGAAAACCAGTCCTTTAGTAACTAAAGCCAGACCATTTTATTTGATAACTTTTGTATGAATGAGAAAAACAAATATTGGATTGCAAAATGCTTTAAAATGATCACAGATGAGTAGCAATAATCAAAGGTAAAATAACATCATTAATTTCTTTTATTGTCAAGTATGAAAGAAAGAAATAATAATAAACTATTTGTCCCAGGATGTTAAAAAGAGAACAGTAAGATACTTCAGGAAACCAGGAAGAAAAAAGCAAGTATTTTCTTCTTCCTTTTTAATTTTTCTGTATTTAGGGCTAATCCTTTCCAAGGAAACAAATTAACTACTGAAATAAATAAACTGAATTCACATTCATTCTTAGAGTATCTGTTACTCCAACCTGACTTTTGCTTCAAATGGCCTGGTATGCTTAATTTTAAAATATTTCTACTGATGGTTTCTTTTACTGTGCGGAACTTTTAAATTTCATGCTATTCATTTGCTAATTCCTGGGGCTCTTTCCTGTACTAATGGAGTCCTGTCCAGAAAGTTCTTTCCTTTGCCTGTATCTTAAAACATGCTCCCTTACTTTTGCCTCTGGCAGTTTCAGCCTTTCAGGTTTTAGATTAAGGGCCTTGATCCACTTTGAATTGATATTTGTACAGGGTGAAAGATATGGATCTAGTTTCAGTCTTCTGCAGGCAGATATCCAGTTTTGCCAACACTATCTCACCTAATGTTTTTGACTCATTTGTCAAAGATCAGTTGGCCAAAGCAGTGTGGATTTACTTCTGGGTCCTCTATTCTGTTCCCTTGTTCTGTGTCTGCTCTGGTTCCAGTACCATGCTGTCCTCATCACTATTTCTCTGTTGTATAATTTGAGGTCAGCTATTGTAATACCTCCCACTATGTTCTTTCTCCATAGGATTGCTTTGACTACTCATGGGCTTTTGTGTTTCCATGAGTTCTTGACTTTTTTTCCAGTTCAATGAGGAATGACATTCGAATATTGATGGGGACTTCATTGAATCTAGAGATTACTTTGGGTAATATAGCCATCTTCATGATATTATTGCTGCATGGATAGTCTTTCTGTCATCTAGTTTCCATCATTCTCTTTGATTTCTTTTTTAGGGTCTCAAAATTTTCATTGTAGCCTTGTGCTTTTATTGTCTTATAAGTTTCTCTTAACACACACATTTCATTACTAAATAGTAAAGAACATATACACTTTTTTTTCCTGTCTTTTACCATATGAGCACCAGCTAGAGTGATAGAACAATCTATCTGCATGGCAAATGGGGAGATGTTAAATGTAAGACAAATGACCTCCTGAAGTGCATTCTAGAGCTCTGAAGCTGGCAGTGAACAACTAACAATGATTTTCACTACAGCTGGGAGAAACCACTGGCAATGGCCTTGACCTCCAAGGATTGAAAAGGGTTATAAGAGCAATCCCTGTGATTGAAATAATCCACCTATGTTCCTTGTTCACAAGCTAAATGGAGTTTCCTTTGGCATCTTCCCATCTTAACTACAAGTAAAGTGTTATTATTCGCAGTCAGAGGTAAGTAACTGTTGCAGTTACCTTCTCATTGCTGGGATAAAACAACTGATCAAAAGCAACCAATGGGGAGGAAAGGGTTTATTTTGGCAAATTGTCTTGAGGAGAAATTTCATCACAGCAGAGCTAAGGCTGGGTGTCAAATCTTGTCACATGAGCTGGGAGGTAGCAGCAAGAGTGAGCTAACTCTGGCCAGGGAGTTTAGGCTATCACACCTCAAAACCTCCCCATGTGACACACCTTCTCCAGCAAGGCTCCCCTCCAAAATTCCCACTAGCTGGGGATTGAGTATGAGGCTTAATGACAAACACATGAGGCCATGGGAGACATTTCGCATTCAAATCACCACAGCAGCAGAGAATACAAAATGTTCAAGATCCAGATATAGCCAGAATCTGGTAGGACTAACACTGAGATTTTGTTCTTTCTCATCCTAACAGCAGACTGGATGCCCTAGCATGTCTTGTACTAGATATAAATTTTGATGGCAACAGTCAAGGTTCAAATCCCAGTGCTGGTGCTTTCTGAGCTCTGTGATCTTAGCTGTCATGTGCAATCACAAGACAGTGGTGACACGAACATCTGTGTATGCAGTGCTTGCCATTTACCTTACTCTGCACTAAATGTGCTCCCCTGTGCTAGCTCATTCATACTTTGCAGTAAACCCATCATGCAGCCATTTTGTAAATGAGAGAGAGAGGGAGAGAGAGCTTGAAAGAGGCTGGCCATGTGTCCACCGTATGGGAAATACATAATAATTAATGGTTTACCTTCTCTCATGACCACAGTGTAAGTCTTGAACCATTCTGTTTCATAATATTGTTAGAAAGGCTTTGGGAGCTGAGCCCTTCTCCCTCCCTTCCCCCCAAAAAATAGTTCCTAGTTTTTCACTTTTTGTAAAGATTCAGGAAGTACTTTTTACATAATTGTATTAGTTTTTTTAAGATTATTATTATTATCTTTTTTTATAGCCCAGATATTCCCACTGTTTTGAAACCCTTTTGTCCCATGTAGGGGTTGTGGCTATGCATGAAAAACAGCAGGCGGTGCCAGATGACAGGTGGTGTGGGAGCCAGTCCCCAGTGGGAGGGAGGCGCGAGCAAGCAGGCAGGCAGGCAGCTGCCAGGGAGATCTCCGCGCTGGCCTGGCTCTCAGAAGCTGGGATCCAGACACTCGTGAGGGCTGTCTTTTCAGCACCACAAGCTTGAGCTGAGAAGGGAGGACTCCTTTCGATTCTCCTCTTCTACATATTGGCTTGAATTGGCTCAGACCCCCACGAGAGGAGCACAGTAAGTAAGCATGCCTTTGTTTAAACCATCCTCCAACAGCCTCCAAATCCTCACCACCCTGTCATTCCCCACAGCATCCCGGTTTTGTCTCGCATGGTTCCCTCAGCAGGATTGACAGGAGAAATTCAGTTGTGTGGAGCTCTTAAGTGGGGAGTGGAAGCACTGTTTGATTTCAAAGGGAGCTGGAGAGAAATTAATGTGATTTGTTTATTCAGTTGGCAGTCTTGCCGTATGGGGGTTGCTAACTTTCCACGGAATAACAACAAAGCCCTTGGCTATTGAGGAAATGGAGGCATTCATGGCTGAATAACAGGATGGGGTTCAAGCCAGTCTCTGTTTTAGGAAACTGAATCTCATGTATAACCTACATACAATATATACAGGTACAGGCAAGAGAGGTTGAGAGGATTTATTGAATTGTAGGGACTGCTTAAGAAAAGATGGAAAATAACAGCCATGGTGGTGAGGTGGAATGTATCATATTGCAGGGGAATCCAGAATAATGGAATTCCTTTTGCACAAGAAAAAGCTTGTCATTCAGACTTTATAAACACTTTAGCTAGCATCTTTTTTTTTTGATGGCTGTATATTTTTAGTTTGGTCTAGGATTTTTGTTGGTTCCCTTAATGTGAGGGTCATTGAACCCTGTGGGTGGTTGGCATGTTCTAACGATTAAAGAAGTCTCGCTGGACAATGGGAATCATGTCAGGAAGTCTAGTGGGAGATGGATTTCTCTGAGTGAAAGCCACCGAGTGGAGCTGTCCAGGACTGAGCTATTTTTTCCCCTGTTGTCAGCCAGCCCTCACTCCTTGCCTCACCTCCTGCTGTAAGAGAATCTCACTGCTTGCCTTAGGTCTGAGAAGAAAAGCAGAAGGATGGTGAAGCTGAACAGTAACCCCAATGAGAAGGGAGCCAAGCCGCCGTCGGTGGAGGATGGCTTCCAAACAGTCCCTCTCATCACTCCCTTGGAGGTTAACCATTTACAGCTGTCTGCTCCAGAGAAGGTAATGAGTGTTCCTCTTATTGGTACCCAGGATAACCCCTGGTTGGAGGTAAAACAGCAAAGAATTCACCATTCCAAACCTTTTCATTCCCTCAGCCCTTCCTTGTAAAGTGCAGTCATTCTTTCCATGAAGACAATGTCTCTGGTGTGATTAGGGATTATGGTGTTTATTCATTTTGCTTATAAAGACATACATGGGGTAAGCAAATTAGGATTTTCTTATTAAAGTTTCATCATGGCAGATGAATTCATGTAAGTGTCTAGATGGTGACAGGAAATCCTGTCTTCATTTTCTTGGGGAGGTGTTCATTCTACAAATTGGTTGGTATAGATTTGAAGGCTGAAAATTGGATTCAGTCCAACAAGCATTCAGTGTGCACCCTTATATGGGGAGTTGGTTTTCTAATTAGAAAATCTTTCAGTATAACAAATGAATAGAATACATCATGGTAAATGCTAGACTCTGGCATTCCACAGATTTTGAGAGCACATGAGTGAAACCATAGCATATTTTCTTGTGGTGGGGAGGGGTTGGGATTAGACTGGGGGGTCAGGTTAGATAACTTCAGAGGAAAACATTCAAATTGGGTTTTTGAAGGTGAGTAAATGCCTATAGGAGCACTGTGGGAGGAGGAAGGTGTTTAAGTGCTGTACAAAGCATGCAGAGCTTTGGGGGACAAGCATGACCGAAGTAGAGTGTTTTTAGAGAGGTATGGCTGGGGATGAATGGTTGATGGCACATCTCTTGACATGAGACTAGTTCATGAAGACTGGATCCTATGGACATAGGTGGGATAAATATTGTCACTTAAGAGCCACCTGATTGGACACTTGAGGTTTTAGAGTGTGAGCCTTTGGACATCATAATGGAGAGTTGTGCAGGTAAACAACCGAGTTCCCCGGCTGTAAATGTACAATGGAGCAACATCTGTTTGATTTTCGGACTGGCATCTCTAGGATACAGTGTATCTTAACCAGCTGGGCCCAACCAATCAACAGAAAAGGAACCCAAGTTAGATAAAGAGCTTGGCTGATTGGCTGGGGGTTGTCATTTGTTTTGAAAGTGCAGAGGTTTTCAATAGGAGAATGTGCTGGGATGGGTGACAGAAACGAAGAATTCTTGAGCTATCCTGAGAACCTAAGAAAGCTTTTAAAATGAACTTTGAACAGGTGAAGGATTCTAAAGAAAAGTGAGGAGACCATTCCAAGCACCTGCTTCAGGAAATTCATGCAATTGTTCACAGCCCAGAACAATTCTGTCAGATTCTCTGGGGCAAGATCCAGGTGTCGGTATAAATTAAATCTCCCCCAATGACTCCCAAGTGTGTTCAGGGTTGAGTGGCTCTATTTTAGACCCATCATTCTGCTGGGAGCCACAGAGTATGAATCACATGTACACATGAAGATATAGAACCTCCAAACCCATGGAAAGAGTACAAGGAAATGCTGGGACTTGAACCCTGACATAAGTGGAAGCTGAAGAAAGAGAAGCAGGTATATTGGCTTGAGGTTCTGAAAAGCTAGTGGTTTCAGCATTGCAGATCTGTGTGTTTCTGAGAGGTGTGTAATGAATGGGACTATGGGGAGGTCACTGCCCCCCACAACTTTCCACACAGTTACAGATTATCCAGAGATGACTGTGAGACTCCTCCCTTTATTCTCCATTCCCCCCTTCACCAAGGGCTTTCTTGTAATCACTGAGAAATAGTTCAAATGTATCTGAAAGTCATCCCACAGCCTGAAGAATAAATATATGCTCATATGCTCTCTCCCTTAGCAATCCTTGGTGTGTGGGGAAAGAAACAGTGTCTCCTAAAAGGTGTAGTAGGTTCACATCTGATTGTCCCTACAGAGGGACACAGCACACTTCCTCTGATGGTCACAACAAAATCCTTCTACCAATGGACATCAGTTTCCTGTTCTATGAAGAGAGAAGGAAACTACCTCTTTACCTTGTAAAGATAAATACAGCCTCATGTTAAGTAGCACAGAGATAATAGAAAAGAAGAGCAATTAACACTTTTCAAGTGCTTTCAAAATGCTAGGTGCTCTCCCACACCATATGTATTCACACACACACACACACACACACACACACACACACACACACACACACACACACACTTCATTCCTTCAGTAGTTAATAGAACCCAAATGAAAAAGATGCTACTTTGATCCATTTTTAAAAGAACTTCTGTCTTTTAAAAAAACACTTATTTTTATTTATTTGCAAGTAGAGAGAGAAGAGAAACAGAAAATGGGCACACCAGGGCCTCCAGACACATCAAACAAAATCCAGATGCATGCACCACTTTGTGCATCTGGCTTTAGGTGGGTACTGGGGAATCAAACCTGGGTTGTTAGGCTTTGCAGACAAATGCCTTAACCGCTGAGCCATTTCTCCAGCCCTCATCCAAATTTTAAAGAAACTGATAGACCAGTAACACGACATCCCAAAGCCAAGCACTGGTGAGGTGTTCTGAGTGTAGAAAGTGGGCAGTGCTGCTTCAGAGCTCTCCATGGGATCTGGGGGTGTGCTCAGTCTATGGATTTACTCTCCATTTCTCACTCAGGCACTAACCCACAACATGACTCAAATCTTCTCAGGATGGGGAATTGCCTTCCTAGTTTTTTGTGCTAATATTTAGATTTTATGATTTTTTTCAGTGCTCAAGATTGAACCTAGCACCTCATGAATGCCAGGCAAGCATTCGATCACTGAGTTATATCCCCAGCTTAGAATTCATGATCTTTATAAGAACACATTTCTTTTCTCCTGACAACAGGACAAAGGCATTGACAATTCATTCCAGTCATGGAACCTGCTTCTGTAAATGCTTAGAACAGTGTGGTAGTTACCAGCATGGGCACCGAAGATACTTCTTTAGGTGGTTTCACTTTCCTTCTCAAGCTTTTCACTGGCATAACCTTAGCTAAGGACTAGGGGGCAAGTTTCTTAAACTGCCTGAAACCCAGCCTCATTATGTGTAAAGTGGGGTGACAGCATTGGGATTCACCTCATAGGGCTGTCAGCTCCAAAACAGCTGTTAGTCCTTTGACTAGGGTCCAGTGAGGTGGTGCTTGAAGCAAAGATAGTTATCAAGAGAAACTATTCGACCCACGTATTAAATCGTTGTTTCCCTTTGGAAAGTATAAAATATGAATTGCTGAGTAATACTAAAAATAATCTTTGGGTTCATTCAAACACTTTAAATTTTTTTATCAATTTATTTGAAAGGGGGGAGATAGAATGGGTGTTCTAGGACCTCTAGCCACTACAAATGAACTCCAGGTGCCCGTGTCACTTTGTGCATCCAGCTTTATGTGGGTACTGGGTAATCAAATTCAGGCTTTGCAGGCCAGCACCTTACATGCTGAGCAATCTCTGCAGCTCTTGAACACTTTTTAATAGTACGAAGCACAAGCATTAGGAGACCAAATGGAGAGAATGAGCATCACTCTATTTTCTGCTGTCATGACAAAATACCTGAGTGTTTTATAAAAAGAAAAAAGAGTTTTGTCTAGCTCATAGTTTTGGAGACTGTAAGCCCAGGCAGCATGTTCCAGCTACCGATATCCACAGCATGGCAGGTGGAAGAGGGAGAGATCATATAGTGAGAGACAAAGCAAGAGAGATTCCAGAACCAGCCTTAGTGCTTCTCCAGGGAGTTAACTGGATTCTCAGAATTATATCCATCCCTTCTGAGTGCAGTGCCCTCAATGACCATCTTATCTTTCACTAGGCCCATTTCTTAAAGGTTCCTTCCCCTCTCAATACACCTACACTGAGGTCCCAGCTTTGAGGACACATTCAGACTATATCCATCCATAGTGGTAAGCCTATCTGAAATACTCTCCCCGGGCATTCCCTCCTGTTATTTAGTTCATAGCCTTGTGGAGTGAGCTTTAGTGCACCCATTTCACTGATGAGGAAAACAAGGCTCGAGTCAAGGGAATCACAGATAAGGAGTGGAAGGACCAGGGTTACAAGCCGGGGTCCCTGACACCCCATCCTTCCCCTCTGCATTAATGCCACCTTCAATGCTGAGAAACCACCCACCTAGGAGAGTGCTTCCTCACTCAGATGGTTGGATACACTTTGGTGGCTGTCACATCCCCTGAGCTCACTTCAGGCAAGCTCCAGGATCAACAGGTGGGGCTCTATGAGTGGCCAGTGCTGCCCAGTGGAGGAGGTAGCCTGGCCTCATGAGTAGCATTACCCTTCTCTCTGCTATTCCGCCCTGTACATTGCTGCTAAAGTAACTTCCCCAGAACAGTGACCTGTCCCTTCTCCCCAAATCACATTTCCTTGACATTCCAGGTCCTTTGTCCTTCCATGTTTGTATTACTGCTTTGTAATCCTCCACCAACACCATACTCCACACCTCCCTGGAGACACCACCCCATGAAGACACTTGTCAATGTCTGGAGACAGTGTTGATTGTCACAGCTAGACAGGGCATTTCTACTGACACCCAGTGAGCAGAGGCTAGGAATGCAACTAGATATCCCTCCATTCACACTCCTGTCTGCCCCTGAAAGAACTACACTTCCCAGAATGTCAACAGAGTAAAGCCTGAGAAATCCCAGCCTCGAGTTTTCTGTGCTCTGCGCAATGATGTTACCTACTCCTCCTCGTACATGCCATGCTCAGCCTTGCTGGCATGAGAAGATTATATTCATCTTCCTAAATCAAATTCAGACAGAGGGTTCCTTGGACACTTTCTTGAACCACCCTCAAGTATGGCTATAATTATACTTATCATCCTGGAAGGTGCTCACCCATCCATCCACTCATCCATCCACCAGTATATTCATCCATCCATCCATCAACACACCCACCCAGCCATCCACTTGACCACCCACTCATCCAGAAAAATCTTGTTGGTGGGGACTTTCTATGCTCTAGGCTAAGTATACTCAGCCATGAACAGACAGCATGACCACTAACTTCACCGAACTCCCATTCCTATGGAAGAGACTTCAAACATGTTATTACACAAACTGAAGTACATAGATGAAAATTGTGTGAAGAGTAAATGCTTAATGGAAGAAAGGACAAAACTTAGGTGAGCCTGATTATGATTAGAATATGATCAGGGAGGTCATTCTGTGAAAGCAACCTGGGCTGAGCCCTGCTGAGGGGAATAGAGGTGGAGACCAACACACAGGTGGGCTTCAAGGAGGGAGGAGGAACTTGTGGGGAGCAGAGTTGGCAGGAGATGCTGAGAGACAGAGAGACTTAGACGTGACAGTAGGTGGACATTAGGTCACAGAATCCCCTGTGTATTTGTTATTTTTTGGAAGGGGTTGAAAGCAGGATGAGAGAACCCAGAGTCCCATTCTCTGAAGCTCCCCCTCATCTTATTTAAAACTGGCTTAAAACTTCATTATTCCATTGGTCAGGTGGGGAAATAGATTCAGAAACCAAGCAGATGGGTGACATTCTTCAGGTCATGGGGTTGAGCTCTTGAGAATCTGGGATGCTCAATTCTGTTATGTGCCTTTGGGGCCTTATAGCCACACCCCGTAAACCCTGGTTTCCACCATGGTTCCCATTGGACAGGTGTAGAAGTGGGTTCAGGAAGGAGACCCACTATACTAGCACCCACCACGAGAAATAGTGCAGCTGAGACCCATATGAAGCCATGGAGATGGACAGAGAGCTGCCAAAAGAAGACCCCAGACAGGCACAAGCACATCTTGGCAAACCCCTGGGTGAATGGTGACCTCAGGGAGCCAGCTGCTAGGCTCTGACCAGATGCTCTTTTCATTTCTGCTGATGACTGTTTTCATGAGTCCTGCAAGGAGGGCAGCCCACCTGTGTTGATAAGAGGGATAGAGAGATTCAGAGATTAGTTGTTGATATCCGGCATGCTTCAATGTTTGTAAAAGTGCACAATTCATGGTAGAGTGTTTTGTCATCCTCGAAACCTAGTTTGGAATCTTAGCTAAGCTATTTACCTGCTGTGAGGCTTTCTGCAAATTGCTTAGCCTCTCTGGCTTTGTTTTATTTCAACTACAAAACAGACACAATATCTACCTAACAGGTTACTGTCAGGTCAGGGGAAAATGTGAGAATTATTTTATGAGCCCATCTCAGGACATGACAGAGAGAGAGAGAGAGAGACAGAGAGAGAGACAGAGAGAGAGAACAAACATTAATACACAGTTTATTTCTTTATTTCCCTGGACACCCAGGATATGTTACCTAGAATGAAATGTGTGGAGGAAGGCTGTAACTGTACAAGCAGAATGTGCTGAGAGATGGGGTTTCTGGGGCATGGGTCTGAAGCAACAGGATCTGGCTTTACACAAGGCAGACCTAGAAGGGTCCTGGGAAGAGGGATGGCACTTCTGTCACTGGGGCTGAGCACCTCCCCAACCCCTCCCTGGCTTCCCTGTCTCCTTGACAAGACACTGGATCTGAGAAATAGCAGCCTGTCCCCAGGGAGCAGCCCTGCTCCTAGAGCAGCAGCTCACACTGGGGTTATGGCTCTGACAAGGCAGTTTCTGCCATTAGGTATAAAATAACCAGTAAGCATAGTGGAAAAAATAACCTCTATAATTTATAAAAACACAACTTTAAGCAAAATATAAATTTTACATATACGATTGACAAAAAGTTTTGATGATGCTTAGTGTTGATGATGCTGGAGAAAACTGACCTCTGGACATTCTGGTCACTCTCTGCTTGCTGTTACTTAGTTAGTTAGTTAGTTAGTTAGTTAGTTAGTTAGTTAGTTAGTTAGTTAGTTAGTTAGTTAGTTAGATTTTTTTGAGGTAGACTCATGCTCTAGCCCAGGCTGACCTGGAATTCCCAATGTTGTCAGTCTTACGGTGGCCTTGAACTCAAGGCGATCCTCCTACCTCTCCCGAGTGCTGAGATTAAAGTCATGTGCCACCATACCCAGCTTCACTCTCTGCTTTTAGGCCAAGGCAAGTATTTTTGTTTTAGTTTTTGTCATTTTAATACATATTTTTCAGTTAGCTAACAAAGTAGTGAGTTTGACTATGGCTTTTTCTGTGTGCGTGTGATATGTGCATATGCATGTATGCACATGTGTGTGGAGGCTAGAGGTTGGCATCATATGTCCTCCTCACCATGACATCTTCATTCCTATCTCTGTATTTTGTTCTCATTCACCCCTCCCTCCTCTAGGCTCTTCCTCCTTTCTGCTTTGATGTCACATGTATTGTAGTATCCTCTCTTGTTTCCCTTCCCTCCACCCTTTAGGTTCCTTCCTCCTCATCTCAACACATTCTTGTAAAGAATATTTCTATTTATTTGCAAGCAGAGAGAGATAGAGAGAAGAGAGACAGACAGAGAGAATGGGAGCACCAGGGCCTCTAGCCATTGCAAACGAACTCCTGATACACTCTGTGCATCTGGCTTTACGTGAGCACTGGGGAATCAAACCTGAGTCATTAGCCTTTCCAGGCAAGTACCTTAACTGCTGAGCCATATCTTGAGCCCTCAATACACTTTGATAGTTGAATGACTTGATACTGTGCATTGACATTAAAAAAACTGTACATATCATCTGACTAAGGGGCTTCCTACTGGTAGAATTTATCATTTGAGCACAGGTTTTCAAGTATGTGAGGCTCTGTAGATATTGCCACTATAATTGGGAATGCCTTGGCCTGTTCCAAGAGAAGAGAATATTGAATGAACTCTGGTGCCAAGATGGGGGAGCATCCTCATTTGCTGTGAGGATGAAGCAGAGCCGCCTGGGCTCTTGTGGAAAGAAGCAACAGGCACATGGCTCAGTGCAAGCCTCCTCACAGACGATGGTCTCTAGCGATCTCACTTGAGGAAACAACCATGCGCATCACTTCTGTTCTCTTTCTGTTACAGTCTCTTCATTTGAAAGTTTTATCTCTTTGTTGTTTGTTTGTTTGCTTTTGTTTTTCAAGGTAGGGTCTCACGTTAGCTCAGGCTGACCTGGAATTCACTATGTACTTTCAGGGTGGCCTCAAACTCATGGCAATCCTCCTTCCTCTGCCTCCCAAGTGATGGGATTAAAGATGTGTGCCACCACACCTGGCTAAAAGTTTTATTTCTTATTGATACATGAAAATTGTATTTCTGAGGTACAGTATGATGTTTTGATACCAATATACATTGGGTAATGGACTGTATAATGGAATATAATTTTTCATAAAAATATTAAAATCTTGTCATTTTATAACATGGATGGATTTATATGTATGCTTTAAATGCTAAATGGTTGGAAAATAAGGATAGGTTTGGTGGGATCCATTTGAAAACTTTTACCTCATTCTCTCTTTCTTCCTTTGTTTCTTTTTACCATGAGCCCAAATCTCATTTTTTTATTTTGAAAGTCACCCCCATTTCACAAATAAAAGGGGTGAAAGAGTCTGCTAAAATTCCTCACTTTGATACATGGATAATACACTGTAGACTACATGAACAAGGAGGCATATGGACAGCATAACCCAGAGTTCAGATACAAACTGGGCAACCTACTTTAGGTGTGACCTCTTTGGAGATGGAATTTGTTCATCCATCATGCCAGAGGATCTGTGGAGTCCCCATTTCACCTCAGTATCCATAGGACCAAACCCTTGTCAGAGGCAGTTGAATCTGAGCTCACAGGCTGGAGAGATGGCTCAGCAGTTAAAGGTGCTTGCTTGCTAAGCCTGACAGCTCAGGTTCGATTCCCCAGTATCCATGTAAAGTCAGAAAACCAAAATGTGTGGGTCCTATTTGCAGCAGCTGGAGGCCCTGGTGTGCCCATCCTCTTCCCTCTCCTGTCTTCTTCGCCCTACTAAATAAATTAAAAAACAAAAATAATCTGAGCTCAAGTTCAAGTCTTAGCTCTGCCTCCTCGTGGCCATGTGATGGTGTGGCATTATTTCTATTGTCTGGGATAATCAGCCTTGCTGAGATGCAAGACTACCGCACACTTCTGGCCCAGCACCAGGCCCAGCGCAGGCGCCCTGAAAGGACCTTTATCGCCGGGAACGAGCACGATTTGTTGAGTTGGAAAATTGGCACAACCACTTCCTAGTCACTGGGTCCTGGGCATGGGCGGGTGATGAAAGACGAGGGTAACAACAATGATTTTCAAGGAGAGGCAGGCAGGATGGCCAGCATGGAGCCCAGCCTGGCCCGGCCCAGCCAGCTCAGGGAAGAGCTGGGATATGGAGGAGGTCTCGGTTTCACCTTGGGCCTGTGCACATATAAATACATTCTACTTCCTTTCATCACCTCTGCACTTTCATTTCTGGTACCCCCAAGCCTGGAGCCTTTTCATGATTGATAATCCCTGGAAGGAGTATTTAAAATGTTATGTGTTATCTGGCCTGGCCAGTGGAGGAGGCGTTCTAAGACGATGAGGGATCCTTTTGGTATAAATAATTTATCCCGTTTTCACAATGCCAGTTCTGTTAAACCATGTTCCTCACATTAGCAGTTTACAGGAGAGCGGGATCAATGTGCAAATATGAAAAGGAAACAAAGTTACTGTGCCCATAGCCACAGTCATGTTTGGAAACCTGGCGTCTCACTTTCCAAATGTTTATTGAAATGCTACTTTTAGTAATAAAAAGTCTAGGAATGATTTTTTTATTATGTGTTACTCTCCACTCCTCATTTCTGTTATAAATCAAGGCATTTACGGGTTTTTTTTAATCCATTTTTTAACTGCAAGTAAAAGAAGAATGTCCAGAATAGAGATTTTTATTTGAAATTTTCTCTTTTTTACTCCCCACCCCCACCCCAGTTACCTTCTCATTGCTGAGAACACCCGACCAAAAGCAGCACATGGAAGGAAAGGGGTTATTTCAGCCTACATTCTCAAGGGGAAGCATCATCCTGGCAGGGTAGGCATGGCAGAGCAGGAGCTGCATATCATATCTTATCACAGCAGCTGGGAGGAAGCAGCAAGAGTGAATTCTGAGCACTCAGTGGCACTAAACTAATAAACCTTCAGACCACTCCCCAGTGACACCTCCTACAGCAAGGCTTCACCTCCCAAAGACTCCACCAGCTAGAGACTGAGTATGAGGCTTAATCACAAACACATGAGATCATAGGAGACATTTCATGCTCAAATCACTTTATACAGGCTGATTCCTCCATCATCTTAACTAACATTCCTGGTGCTTCATACTAGAAAAAGTAACTGTTATGGTATCTTTTGTATGTAAAAAAGAAATTGTTTCCTGCTAAAATCCTTAAGAACTAAGCTTCACACTGCTCCCGATGGCAGTTTGTGCTCTCCTGTTTTCTCTCCCCATCCCCCAGGCATCTTCTCTGTGGCTGGGGCTGCTCCCCTGCACTCACATCTGGAGAACCTTCTCTTGTTTGTCCTCATTCCTCAACTCTTCATTG
Source organism: Zapus hudsonius (assembly GCA_004024765.1). NCBI lineage: Eukaryota > Metazoa > Chordata > Mammalia > Rodentia > Dipodidae > Zapus > Zapus hudsonius. The sequence goes on from PVHP010013004.1 coordinate 22,208, forward strand.
CCCTCCAAGCTGTCTCTAAGGTACTTAGATTGGCCCTTAGAGCTTCCACCTGCCCTCAAGCACCACCCCTGTCATTCCCCTTCCCTCACTGCCCTGTTTTCTGGCCACTCAAAGTTGCCTCACTGTGATTCTGTCAGATGTCAGCCTCCTGGATGTCATCTGAATGTCTGTCAGTATATAGTACTTCCTTAGTCTAGAAAGATCTATTCTTTGGGGTTGAAAAGGCAGGAATAGAGTAAGGAAGTCACAGAACCAAGTTAATTGAAAGGTGAAGAAAGTCTGGACGGGGGTCAAGTATCATAAACAAGTCAATTTGAAAAAAGTTTTAAGGAAACTGAAGTTGGAATGGATTGACCAAGGGAATGGATGTGGGAACTGAAGGGAAGGAAGGGATCAGAACAGATTTTGTTTGATATAAAGCATGGTGTGTCTAAATACTGTGGTCTGAGCTCAGATTCCACAGGCATGAAAATGCTATAATTTGGGAAGGTAGGTCAGGGCTTTGGAGCTTGAGGGTGGCCATGATAAATTTGGGTGTATAAGTCCAAGAACAAATACCCAATAGATTAAATTGAGTGCAGAGAAAATCTGGATGAAGACATACAGGAATGAAAGTCACAGGAATCAAAGAAGGGCTTATGAGGCAGTGATGGGAGTGAGAGAGGACACACTGGGCTGGGCTTGTGCAAGGACAGAAAGTGGCCATAAACTAGCATGGAGAATCCTGGTATCATCCAGCTGAAAGAGGCCAGCTGGAATCAAAAGAGCCTGAGGAGGACTGTGGAGGGCTGGTCGATGCAGGAAGAGGATGGAGAGAAGATAACTGTGGGCCAGAGAAGCAGGAAGTCTCCAGAAGGATGGGGAGAGCAAGCCTGTTCTCTCACAGTAGGATTGTGTTCAGATAGAACAATCTGATTTGGATATATTTATGCAGCTTCCTATATAACCTACCTCAGCAACACTGGGCTCTGTGGAGTTGCTTCCCTTGCTGGTCACAGGCTGACAGGGTGGCTCTGGCTGCCACTGTCTAGCAATGAGAATGTGTACTGCAGGTTGCTGGGAAGGAACAAAACGAGACATTCTAAATTCAGTTTCTGCTAAATGGGTAAAGCTGATGGGGTCAAGGTAAATGGGGACCCCCTGTCTCTGAGAGCCCAAAGAAGAAGATGATGGCAGTATGTTTTGTTCCAGACAAAGGAGACATCTTTTGAAATGGAGCTGGGGTCCTAAAGAGCTAGCACTCCTTCATGGGGCTGCCTTGGGGTAAAATGTGGCTTTGCTCAAAAGGGGAACAGAAGAGAAGAGAGGGCTGGAGAGATGACTCAGAGGTTAAGGCACTTGCCTGTAAAACCTAATGACCCCAGTTAGATTCCCCAGTACCCACATAAAGCTGGATACACAAAGTGGTACATGCATCTGCAGTTTGTTTGCAGTAGCTAGAAGCCCTGGTGTACCCATTCTCTCTGTCTGTCTGTCATTCTCCCCCTCCTACCTTTTCTCTCTCCCTCCTCCTTCCTCTTTGTAAATAAATAAATAAATACAACGTTTTTTAAAAATTAAAAAAAAGAGGAGGGCTCATATGCCAAGCACTGGACTAGGTTGCCCTTTGCTTGTTCCTAAGCTAAAAAGAATGCTTTTATTAAAACATTATCCAAGGTACAGTAGTATTTCATTAGAGTTCAGAGCAAAACAAGGTATGGATTTGAAGAGACGATTTGGCTCCAACTCTACCCAAATTCAGCACCTCCTATCCCCCTCACTGAAAATGTTAACATGCATATTTGAAATAAAAAGCAAATTCCAGAAATGAAATCCTGTGGCCAAAAATTAAGATTATTATATAAGCTCATTATATGTTATACATGCATGTATTTCAAGCTCCTGTTAGTGAAATCCCATAGTTTATAAAAAAGTCTTTTGGGGTCTGATTTCTTTTGTTTAATGTGATGCTGATGGGATTCAATCATGGACTTTTAAGCTTTCCATGTAGCATTTGTGCTTTATGAACAAACCATGTGTCCATCTCCTGTTGATGGGCATTTGGCTGGTCCTACTTTGAAGCCATTGTGAACACATCTGCTCATAATGTATCTATTGATTGAGTCTTAACCATATATATATGATTATGTATATATGATGACATATATATATATGTCAAATTTCCACTGACCCCTAGGAAATCTATTGATTTTGGTTTGCTTATATAGTATTTGGCTATCTTGCAGAATTCTAATAGTTTTTTTTTATTCATTTTCATGAGTTTTCTTGGAAGACATTTGCATCAGATACAATGATTTTCATCTCAAGCAGTGGAATATCTACATCCAATTGGATCAGGGCTTAGAGTATGCATCTGTCCCTATAACTGGATTCCAGGCAAGGTGTGTGTGGCAGTTGCTAACCAGAAGCAGCTTACAGTTTCAAAGGGAAGTTTTATTATGGCAGAGAAAGCATGGCAGAGCAGACAACTGAACACTACAACTTGTCATATCAGCTAGGAGGAAGCAGCAAGAGCGAGCTTGCTATGAACACCCAGTGGGCTGGAATAATAAACCTTACAGTCTGTCCCCAGAAACATACCTCCTCCAGCAAGAACCCACCTTCCAAAAGCTCCACCACTATACCAAGTTACCACTAGGTGGGGGACATTTCATTGAAACCACCATGGTGTGATCTAGAAGAAAGGATATCATCCTCCTTCCTTTTGTGCTACCTTTGTTTTCCTCCTGGCTCCCTACAGCAGTTAAGTCCTCCCCAAAGCCTTCATTGGAAAAGCATCTTCTTACAAACACCCATGGAAACAAGAAGACCTTTTCCCACAAAGCCCTAGTCAATGCTGCCTCATCTCATTGGCCCAAATTGAGTGACATTGCCTCTTCATTAAGGGAGGAGTGGATCCCACCAAATCACAAAGCTGCCACAGGATAAGTTTCTAAAAAGAACATAGTGAATTCCAGGTCAACCTGGGCTAGAGTGAAACCTTACCTTACAACAACAAAAAGAACATTGGCTGGGGAGATGACTTAGTGGATAAAGTGCTTATCTCTAAAAGAAACATCAAGGAGCTTTTGACTGAGGAAGTAAAGAGATGCTTGAGATGCCACTTCAAAATGTTTACTGTAGGGCACATAACCTTCCACCCATGATCATACAAGCAACCCTAATTATTGGGTTAAAAAGGCATGAAAGAAAGATGAGGGCTAGTGGAAAAGACAAGGAGTTTTAATGGGAAGGGGATATGGAAGGGTAATTGGAAGAGTAACAGCAAAATCCATTATACACAAGTATGAAAATGTCAAACATGGAAAGTATAGGGATATAGAGGCTGGAGAGATGGCTCAGTGTTAAAGTCACTTGCTTGCAAAGCCTGCAAGCCTGAGTTTAATTCCTAGTACCCACATAAGCCAGATGTGGCACATGCATCTGGAGTTTGTAGCAGTGGCCAGAGGCCTTGGTATGTCCATTCTCCTCATTCTCTCTCTCTGTCTCTCCTTTATATATATAAAATAACATTTTACAAATGGAAAATATAAAAATTTAAGAGTATTTACTGTTGGGACAATTAAAGTGATGTTGATTAATTAGCATTTTGTCTCATCTAAATATTAATATTTTTAATTCTATCTGTTGGTTCAGCATGTAGCCAGAATATAGAGACTTTTCCATTCCCACAATCTAGGGAGGACACAAAAGCAAACGCTTTTTCACATTTGGTGTGTGATATAAGGTGCTGAAGACCAAACTGGAGGCAGTGGATATAGACAGGAAGGGACCCGACAGGCTCAGCAAAATGGGAAGGAGAACTTCTTTCCTATTGCTGTCTGAAGTCAACACCAATTGATTACCTCACAGAGTTTGTAGGACCGCCTGATAATGAGTCACATAGGTCCTTTGCTCAGGTTCTCAAAGTCTGAAGTCATGATGGCTGGGCTCCATTCTCATCTGGCACCTGGATCTTCTTCTAGCTTCTTTCTAGTTCTTAGAAGAATTCAATTCCTTGTGGTTGCAGAGCTAAAGTCCTCAGTATCTTGTTGGTTCTCCCTTGGGCTCAGGCCCAGCTTCATAGCTCTGTCAGATTCCTGGGTCAAGCCAGTGGAGGGTCTGTGCAGTCCTCTGGAGCTTTACAGCATCATGCAATCAGGAGAGGGACTCTGTGACAGAATGTAGGAAGAATATACAAATAGTGGAGCATCCTTCTCCCTTCTCCCATACGCCCTTGCCTGAGTTTCATTGCACTGCTTTCCTACTGAAAGAAGTCAGGGGCTATCTTTTTGTGGTTTAGAGGAGGAGACTGCAAAGAGAGCTGGCCACAGCAGCAAGGTCAGGCAAGGGCACTCCATATGAGCCAGGGCCCAGAGCCTCCTGACAGCTAGTTAAGCAACACACTTCAGATGCTCAGTTCATAGTTGTGGTTCTCTGTTCTTTCTTCTTCAGCTACCTGGAGTCAACATCGTGCCTCATGAGCCTTTTCCACTGTATGGAGACTTGTTGGTTTAAAATCTCCAGATGCACAAAGTGGCACATGCATCTGGAGTTTGTTTGCAGTGGCTGGAGGCCCTGGCATGCCCATTTTCATTCTCTCTCTCTCTCTTTCCTTAAAAATAAATAAACACATTATGGACAATAAATATATATTAAAAAAAATAAATAAATAAATAAATAAATAAATATTTTTTTCAGCACTCATCCCTTGCACCTCACCTTGTAAAGAATTAAATAGGGATTATTATTACAATTATTGTTCATATTTTCAGTTGGGGCCTAGAGGCGCCAACAGTGTCTGTGTTCCTCACGGTACTGCAGCACTTGGCAATGTTTACTGATGATCTGTCAGCTTTCTTTTTCTCCCACTCTGACTTCGCAGTGGGACCGAGTTCCATAAATGTCTCATCATGTGTAAAATAAGATGATACCATAGACTGAACAGACATCTATATTTTCTTCCACAAGGTCTCAAATCATATGGAAACTCAGTTTAATTAAGGCCAATCAAAGGACTGATACAACTCGTTTCTGTAATCCCAACGGGAAATGATCTGAACATCTAACAACTAAAGATGAATTGCAGTGCACATGTACAGTGAAACACATTATATTGACAAGCAAAATGAAGAGCTGGGGTGTCAGTAGGAGAGAATTGCACTTGCCCACCTGATACTTGGCTCCAGTGTGCACCCCAGCACCATCTAACCAGCCAGCCACTAACACAACCATATATTTGTGTAGGATGAAAATTGGGTGTGGTGGCTCACCCCTTTAATCCCAGAACTCAGGAGGAGGCAGAGGTAGGAGGATCACTGTAAGTTGAGGCCAGCCTGGAACTACAGAGTAAATTCCAGGTCAGCCTGGGCTAGACTGAGACACCACCTCAAAAAAAAATTGGAAGATTGGAAAAGAATGTGATGTTCTATGGTAAAGGTGGGGGTATAAACTAGAACCTAATGTATGACTCCATTTCATCAAAACAGGGTATGTGTTTTGTAACTATATGTAATACACAGAAACATATGGTAAGGTATAATGAACATTGTCACCAGTGTTTTTTGGAATGGGAAAATATATGTCATTTGAAATTTTTCTGGTATATGTTTTGGAGGAGGGTCTCTATTTCCCGATCTTTATGAGATGAATATGAAGTTCTGGTTACCAGAGAAAAGAAAGAGGGGAAAGAAATGCATTAAGTCTCCACTCATGGTGACACTGTCTGAACATTTCAGGTGATCGTGAAGACACGAACAGAGTACCAACCAGAACAGAAGAACAAAGGAAAGTTCCGGGTGCCGAAGATTGCAGAATTTACGGTCAGTGTCTTGATGAGGTAACAGAAAGGGGAAAGATGGCACTCTTGCTGGTAGCTCAGGGACCACTCAGTGAGAAAATAAGCAAGCTCTTTCTGTAGGATTTCTGAAGCTGTCACTGAGGTCACTCAAAGGACAAGTGCTCTGCTTGTGCTATTTTCTTCTCCAGAATGTTCTGACAAATTTTATAAGTGATAAATGCCTTTTATTGCTCTCATTTTTACTGTTCACTCCTTCCTGATTTTTCACTACAGTCTTCCAAATATATGATGGAAATGTATGGAGAAACACAAATTAGTCAATGGTTATGTAAGACAGGGAAAGAAAAGCTGACTCCATGGTGGTACAAAGCTAAGGGTTTCCTGTGTTTGGTGGAGGGTCACTAGAAAGACTGGCTGTGAGTTTTATGACAGCTGTGTCTGGATGAAAGGAAAAGGCTACAGGGAAGTGCTCTGGGGAGTCACATGGGAGCTGACAGAAGGGGGAAGTGAGCTTTCGTTGGGTTCAAGGGCACTAATGAGGAAGGACAGCACAGCATAGCTGTGTAAAGGTGCCTGGCTGGAGAGAACCCACTGGGGGGCTGTGGCTGGGGACAAAACAGTTAAGAAAAGCAGGGAAGGTGCAGACAGTTCTGAGCCTTGTGGGCTGTAGAGGTGAATCCTGGGTTTTATGCCCAAAAGCAAAGGCAAGCTCAGAAGGATTTCAGGTATCAGTGAGGTGTGTCTACATTTGGGTGTTAGAAAACTCATACTGTCCAACTTGCACCAGGGTGATGGCGATAAATATTGAGGATACTCAAAATGTACCAAAGCAGAAATCCAGAAGCTGCTAAGAGCTCAACATGAAAGTAGATTAAAATACACCCACTTAAGGCTCAGGGAATTTTTCAGATAAGGGAGAGGAAAGATTGTAAGAACCACAGGGTCAGAGAGACTATCCAGAGGCATCCCTACTCACCCATGACTGACTGCTGCTCTCTCAACTCACAACCCACACCCCCATGGTAAATGCCAGTGATCCCAATGAGGAGCACCCTCATGGACTGGGGGCAGGGACGAGGGAAAGGGTACTAACTAACACATGAAAAGTACTGGTCAAGAGGGAGACACTTAGTAAAAATCAACAGTGGCTCAGATAAGACTAGTGAGCAGTAGGGAGACAGACTGAGGCAGTTAGGAGTCAAAAGCGGCCATGGAGACAGAAGGGCAAGTGACTGGGAACAGGCTGGCTGAGTTTGAGTCTTATTTCCCCATTGTATTAGATATACAGACACAAACAGGGCACTGAATGGTATTTCTCCAGTGAAGATAGCATTGTGGTCACTGTGAGAAAGAAGATAACATGTATGAAAATCACTAAGGCTTAGAGAGAATGGATTTCATAACGAATAGAGTTGGTGTCAACTGAGACCAGGGACTTTGAAAGAGAAATAACCATTGGTTGGTCATTTGAGGACTGGGTTGGGTGTGTGGATAAACATAGTGGTCTCTTTCTGCTCTTAACTGGCTTTCTCTGCACTAAATCTATACTAGAGCAGCTGGTTGTGTGAGCCGGAGGATATATGAGGAAACATAAATTTGAGTCAATGGCTATGGTTGAAACAAACCCAAAAAAGTCCAAGGAAAAGAAAAGCTGATATCTTGGTGGTGCAAACCTAGTGGGTGGTTCTTCATGTCTTTGTGGAGGGGATTGTGCATTCCCTGCTCATATGCTGTCACTTCAGCTTCTGCTACAGTGTCACACAGGGAATGAGGGCCTGGCCCCAGCTACCACGCAGTAAGGAATGAGTGCCTGCCTGAATGAGCAGAGTTCTGAGGGGAAAGCTGGGGATCTCAGTGATAGCGTGGGCAGAGGTCACAATACATATGTCCAGGGTCACATGCAAGAATATTTACTGCAGTGTTATTTATAAAATCCAAGTTTGGATAATGTTAGAGTTTCAACATCTTTCTTTTAAATCCATGAATAAAACCATGTCTCTATGATAGAATATTTTACTATTTCTTATGAATCATTTTTTTCAAAGAATGGTTTGTTCTGAATATAAGCTCATTGAACAGTGTCATCTTTTTAGATTTTTTTTTTGCTTTCCCAATTTTATACAATTCACGGGTTTGTAATGTTGCAATAAGTAGACAGAAATGAGAATTATTTAAATATATTTTCTCCTTTGCCTAATGGAATATTAAAGCTTTTTTAATGGGCCCATTCTTTACCCAGTAGTCATTTTAAATGATGGCTATGAAGACGTGTAAGAATTTGGGCAAGAAATGTTGAATTTAAAAAAAAACAGAGATTAAAATAGTACACTTTTTAGAATTGAAATTGTAACCCCTCTCCCCCACACACACAAACTAGAGGAAAAACAGTATAGAAAGATGTGTATTGAGATGCTGTCTGTGGCTGTGTTACCGGGTGGGATTGGGCCACATTTATCCTTGATGAGGCTAGCTCACCATGTAACTGCAGTCTATATTCACCCCCAGTCTTGTTTTCTCCAGTCATGGTTACCATGGTCAAGGGGCAGGGGAGTCCAAACAAGTAAGTGTAAATTCCTAACATGGTGAAATCTCATGCTGCCCTACTATGGCCAGTCCTCAGCTCTATGCTCTACGAACCGTTTGCCTCTTACTCACTAGTTATCAGACTGACTAGTGATGATACTGTGGTATCACAGTGCCCATGTTTAAATAATACTTATTTTACGGACAATAGCACCAAAGCACAAAAAACTAGGATGTTGCAATGTAAATCTGCAGCTGTAAAATGTTTCCTTAAGTGAAAATTCTTGACAATAAGGAAGGAAAGAAATGCATGCTGATGTTGCTAAGATATATGGTATTTCATTGTTAATCTTTTAGTGCGCTTAATTTACAAACTAAACTTCTTCTTAGGTATGCATGTGTAGGGAAGAGACATGTATGCATACATATTTATATGCATATATGTGTATGTATATATAACACTATCTGAAGTTTTAGGCATCTACTGTGGGGGGTTGTCCCCTGTGGATAAGGGGGGCTTATATACACTCCCCATATCTCAAAGGGGAGCTATGGTCCAGTGGGATGATGCATGCTGCTCCCCCAGTGGCAGAGCTGTCATCAAAGTGGAGCCTGCCTGGCCTTTCTTTCTAACCACACTGCCTGCAGTAGGTAATTGCCAGTTACAGCAGATGAGTCAACTGAGCGAATAGCTCAGCTCTGCCAGGGCCAGGCCCGTGGAAGGCCCCCAGCACAGTTTGGCCCACTTGGCCCTGGAGGTTAGGAAGAATGAAGCTTGTGGTTTCTTGGCAGCCTGTTGTCAGTGCCAACTGTTAGGTGTAGGTGGAGAAGGGGGCCTGACTTTTGGAACAAAAAGAAAGAAAGAAAAGAATGAAGAAAATTCTCATTTGCTTATGTAAAGCTTGAAGCATTAATTAGCCTGGTTTTCTGCTTTCTTCCGAGAGCTCCCTCCCTCCGGGCTGTGCAGAGGAAGCATCTGCTGTCTGGAGAGCAGTGTGAGAAGGAGGAGGGGACTGGCATAGTAACTAGGAAGTCAGAGGGTCTCACGGAGTTAGTGCTGGGGCTCAGGGATCCAGGGGAGACTGTGATGGGAGTAAAACCAAAGAGCTTGTTTCTCATTGGAGATGGGGTTGGGGGACTCCTGGGTATCTGGTTTCTCTGAGTGGGCCTGGGGCATACCATCCACCAAGGCAGAAGGCTGAGCAAAACATGCCAAGCAGCCATGGTGGGTGAAGAGGGCAACCTTGCTACCTGTACTGGTTACTAATTACTGGGATCAGATATCTTACAGGGTGGCCAGATGTGGTGGTGCACACCTTTAATCCAGCACCGGGGAGGCAGAAGTAGGAGAATTTCCATGAGTTTAAGGCCACCCTGAGACTACATAGTGAATTCCAGGTCAGCCTGGGCTAGAGCAAGACCCTACCTCAAAAAAATTCTGACAGGAAGTAGCTTAAGTTAGGTTTATTCTTTCTTAGAGTTTCAAGGGGATACATTCCAACATGGCAGGGAAGGCACAGCATCAGGAGTAGAAGGCTATTGGTCACGTATTTAGTCAGGAAGCAGAGTGTGACTAGGAAGCAGGGCCAGGCTATAATACCTCGAGGCCACTCCCAGTAACCCACTTCCTTCAGCAAGGCTCCACCTCCTAAACACTCTGCAACCTTCCCTGTAGCACTACTAGCTAGGGACCAAGTGTTTAAACATATGGGCTCATGGGGGATGTTTTACATTCCAACCATAACACTACCCTTTGAGGTAACTAAGAGGTCTAGAGCTCGGAGTAGATATTCCAGCTAGAGAAGCGAGGCTGGACGACAGGGTTTACAGTTAGCCTTAGGGAGCTTGGTGCTGGCAAAAAGTGCTGATCTCTCCCTTTGAGATATATTGCACAAGACCATGGTAACCTTAGAAATGACAAAGGCTCGCCCCCATCTTTGCAGTCTCTTTGTGTAGGTGAGATAGCTTGTGACTTTGAATTTCAAAACTGGTTTGGAGAGAGCAGTTATAGCAATTAGATGGAGAGAGAGAAAGAGAGAGAGAGAAGAAGAAGAAGAAGAAGAAGAAGAAGAAGAAGAAGAAGAAGAAGAAGAAGAAGAAGAAGAAGAAGAAGAAGAAAAGGAAGAAGAAGAAGAAAAGAAGAGAGAGAGAGAGAAGAAGAGCAGGACAGAGAGATGAGTTGAGAAAGACTGGTTGAAAGGATTGCCTGGAATTTTTGTCACTTTTTTTGTAAAAGGCCACAGACCAGTAGCTCATTTTCAGCATGCAGAAAGGATGTGAGCAGGCAGAGAGGAGCTTTCTTTCCTGAGTCCCAGGAGCTGGAAGTGCACCTAAAACTAATTTTGCTATGGAGGATGTCTGTAACAGCCACCATGGCTGGGACAAAGCACTTGGCCAGAAGCAGCACGTGGGAGGAAAGGGTTTATTTTGGTTTACAGTTTTGGGGGGAAGGCATGGAAGCACGAGGGACCTGAGCTGAGGGTCTGGGTCACATGTCCATATCAATGGGAAGAAAGTAGTCCTAATGATTAGCTAGCTAACACCCAGTAGGGCTGGACTAATAAACCTCCAGGCCCACTCCCCTGTGATGCGCCTCATCCAGCAAGGCGTTTCCATCAGCTGGGGATCAAGCATTCAAAACACACAAGCCTATGGGGAACATTTTCTTCAAACCACCACAGTGTTGGTTCTCTGGCAAGTTTTGGTGCTATGAAAACCTCTGGCTCTGTGGAAACTCTGATGTTCGGTAAGTTGTTGGGGCTGGGATGTGCTGGTATTCTAGAAGTCATGATGCACTGGGAAGAACTGGTGCTCGGGACCATTCTGGTGCTGGGAAGTGCTGGTGACATGATGGAAGCTGAGATCATACAGGGCACCGGTCCTAGGAGGAACGTTGGTGCTCTGGAGGGTGCCAGAGGTATGGAAAGAGGTGGCACTTTGGAAGATGCTGGAGAAATGTAAGCTGCTGGTATTAGAGAAAGAGGTGGCACTTTGGAAGATGCTGGAGAAATGTAAGCTGCTGGTATTAGAGAAGGTAGTGTAGAGGTCATAGCAACTTGGATGCTACTGAGGATTCTGGTGTCATGAAGGTCCTGCTGCTCTTCCAAGTGGTCTTGTTGTAGAAGACAACGATGCTTTGCAAGGCACTGTGTTACAGGAGGTACTGATGCCATGGAAAGTACTGTTCCTGTGGAAGATACAGATGCTAGGGAAGTGCTGCTGGTGTGGATGTGGGTGCTATGGGAGTGGTCCTTCCCAAAGAACTAGTGTAGATAGGTTATTATTAGTATCAATTTATAATGAAGTTGATTTATGTGTATTTTATTATGTGTATATACCACCAAAAATATTTTTAAATATAAGCTAAGACAAAAATCTCCCCAGTTGATATTTCAGACATTATTTGATATTGATTTCCTCCTGTTTCATCCATTCAGCTCTCTTGGTTCTTGCCCTGTTCCCTACTGTGACTGGCACTTTCTGTATGCTGTCCACTGAATGCCCTCAGAAGACCAAGCTAGAGGGATTACCTCTTCATTTACAGAAGAGGAAACCAGACTCAGAGATACAAGATGACTTACCCTAGGTCCACACCAAGCAGGCTGTGGATAAGGGATGTCTTCCCAGGTCCCAATCATGGGGCTCCCTAGCCAGGCTGTGGATAAGGGATGTCTTCCCAGGTCCCAGACATGGGGCTCCCTAGCCAGGCTGTGGATAAGGGATGTCTTCCCAGGTACCAAGTATGGGGCTCCCTAGCCCAGGGAGTGCAGTGCTGGAAAGGCTGCTCATGAGAGGCAGCCACTGAGTGGAAGGGAGTCCCAGTTACATGGGACTTGCTGTTTAAGACATCCTGCTAAGACAACATACCTTCACTTCTCAGTCATTTCCCATGGGATGAAGTCAAGTGATGGTATCTCAGTCTCAGACCTCAGCCCTGTTCACATTCCCTCTAAAACCAGTAGGACGAGAGTTGTGGGGAACCAGCCTCTTGCACCAGCTGCAGTGCCCCTCAGGAAAGTCCATAATGCTTGTCCTCACTGTTTTCATTCAGCAGTGTCCTCCTGTCATAGTTCCTCCTCTGCCCTTGTACCTCCCCCCCCCAACACCCACACTAGGATATTCTCTCTGCCCCCCACACCCAAAGAGCCTAGCTAAGCTAGTACCTTGCCAGGCTAAGCACTCAGCGATGTCCTTAATAAATGAAGCTGTGCATGAGTAAACAAATAAAATCCCCTGTTTGACTGAGGAACTCCATATTAATACACCCGGTTTTGACTGCCTCATTTTGAATACTTTTAAATTTTCACTTCAGAAGCCCAAGAGGGCCTTTGCTTCTTTCACCCTATGAGGAAGTTTGTGTGAGATGTAGCTTCCTACCATGAAGTTGGGGCCTTCCTTCCTTCCTTCCTGACAGCAATAAATGGATATAAGAGATTTTACTTTATTATCTGTTGTCTTGGTTTTTATTGCTGTTTTTTTTTTTTATTTTGAGGAACACTTTTAGGCAAGTTATTAAAACCACTGCCTGCTGGGGTTGGAGTCACTATCTGGCACATAAAGAATTTGTACATTTGACAGAGAAAGGCTGAAATAGTACTTAAAGTTTATTATTTTACTTTGGCTAGAGTTTTATTAAAACCCAGGAGAAAGATGCTGACCTGTATTTTTGGAAGAGTTGCTGTAGCAGTTACCTTCTTGTTGCTGGGACAAAACACCCAGCCAGATCCAGTGCGTGAGAGGAATGAGTTGATTTAAGCTTACAGCTTCAAGGGGAAGTTCATCATGGTAGGGACAGCAGGACAGGCATGAGCAGGAAGTCCGGGTCACTTCTTCACATTAATGGGAAGGAAGTAGTCTACCCACTGGGCTTGGAGCTGGGCTGCATGATTCCAAAGCCTGCCCCTAGTGACATCACTCTTCCCACAGGCTCCTCCTTTCTCCCACATTGCCACCAGCTGGGGACCAATGATTCAAAACACATGAGCTCATGAGCACAGTGCATTGAAATCACCACAGGTATTTCTATTTACCTGATGAGTATACTATGAGAGCCACCTTCAAACATGTGTGTCACTATTAATGGATGGCTGAAAAGAACATACTTCCCAGGGAGAGAAAATTTATAGGGTACTGTGTTGGGGGGGGAGTTTGGATGAAGGGATGGCAGAGCAAGTAGCCCCAAATGCCTGGTTGCTTTTTATTGCTGACTTCTCATTTTCATGGATTCAAACAAATCTTGGTAAATAAATGTTGTATTGAGGCAAGTTACTTGTTAATAGAGGTAGCAGGAGATGACTTAAATCTTCTGACTGTTCTTGCTTCCTGTGGGACCTGAGAAGGCCAGCTGGAGCTGGCACCCACTCGCCCAGAGCTGCCTGTTCTGAGCTTGCATACCAGTTTCAAAACTGTAGGAAGCTTAAAACCAACTACAGTGAGGGTATTTACCAGAGAAGTCAGTCGTCACTACAGATGATCTATGCAAAGAGCTGGTTTCATGAAGAAAGCAGTTGATGAAAGAGGAAGACCCATTGGTTGGGGCTTTGGCTCCCCAGACTTGTGTAAACTAAGGCATTTTATCTAAGTCTGTGTTTCCCACATTGATAAGATGGGATAATAAGGACAGAAATTTTCATGCCCTCAGGTTTCTGGGGAAACCTGGGGTCCTTCATCTAAAGGAATTCTGCCCTGGCTCCGTTACTCTTCCTTGCTGCCCTTGGACTTTCCACCTCTGTCCTATCCCTATGCCTATGATAAGCAAAATCACAATAGATGGCCCTTTGCCTGAGAAGTCTTTGATGGCTCCCTGCTTCCTGCTGGCAACTGTGAAATCCTCAGCACAGCAGGTTCTTCCAAAGGTGGTCCTGACTGCTGGTCCCTGCTCCACTGACTTCCTGCGCTCTCAGTATGCAGGGCTTTCCTGATTCTGCAGAGCTGACTCTCCTCACCTTCAAATATCCCTGTGTGCCTTCCTCTGCTTCAGTCACCATCTTCTTGTCTCCTTGGGGACCCAGCCCAGATCTCATCTTATCCTGGACCAGGTCCTTGACCCTCTAAGTCCGCTTCTCAACTGCAAGGGCAGCGGCTGCACTCACTTCTGCTACCTTCCCCCACCCACCTCCTGGGCTTCTCCAGAGTTCTGCTACCTGGCTAGCTTGTTGGAGGTAGTCTTGAAGGCTTAGTCATAAATTTTTAGTGTTGGTTAACTCTCCCCTAACTCTTCCTTTTTTCCGTTCCCCTCCACTGGCCCCAGTTGGACCTTTCCACCCCCAGTATTCTTTCTCTCTACTTATATACTTCTCCATTAGCCCGGCCATGGCCTCTTCCCAAATTACTGACCTCTACTACTGACTCTTACTGTAACTTACATACAAATCTAAAAATTCAAAGCTAGGATCCACATACAAGAGAAAGAGAACTTGTGGTATTTGTCTTTCAGAGCCTGGATTACCTTACTTACTGTACTATTTTCCAGATCCATCAATTTTCCTATGAATTTTGTGATTTCATGTTCTTTACAGCTGAATAAAACTCCATTGTGTATATGCACCATGAGCATCTGTGGTGATTTGATTTCCTAGTGTGATGGTTAAATTTTGATGTCAACTTGACCTTTCAAGTAATCTTGGGTGGGTCTCTGAGGTTGTTCACAGGAAGGCAGCCTCTCAGTAGGGGGCAGGATGTAAGGAAGCTCAGGAGAGCTAGAAGTAAACATCCTTTCCTGTGTGGGCAGTGCAGGAAGGAAATTCCAGAGGCTCAGGAAGCCATTATGTCTGGGATAGGGTTGTAAGACCTCACCCTAAGGCTATATAAAGGTGAAGGAATTCTCTCCTTGCCCTCCTGCCTGTTTGCTAGTGTGTATGTTTTGTAGGTGGTGGGTTTCTCTCTCTGCTTGGACCTGTGAAAGAGGACCAGCCTCTCTCACTGTTATGGAACTTCCCCTCAATCTGTAGTTTCAATACTTTCCTTCCCCCAAATTGTGCCTTGTTTGGAGATTCATCCCAGCGGCCATGTGACTGACTGCGACACCTAGCTATGGTGAATAGAGCAGGAACAAACATGTCTGAGCAAGTAACTGTGCTGAAGTGTAAAGTCCTTAGGATATATGCCCAGGAGTATTATAGCTGGGTCATATGGTAGATCTATATTTACTTCTTTGAGAAACCTCCACACGGATTTCCATAGTGGCTTCATCAATTTACACTCCCATCAATAGCAAATAAAGGTTCCTCTTTCTCCACAC
Organism: Zapus hudsonius; assembly: GCA_004024765.1. Lineage (NCBI taxonomy): Eukaryota > Metazoa > Chordata > Mammalia > Rodentia > Dipodidae > Zapus > Zapus hudsonius. The sequence continues at coordinate 37,750 of PVHP010013004.1, forward strand.
CATCACCAGCGTTTATTGTCATTTGAATTTTTGTTGATACTCTTTCAGATAGGGGCGAGATAGAATCTTAAAGTAGGTTTAATTTGCATTTCCACGATGGCTAAAGATGTTGAATGTTCAAAAAAAATATTTATTGGCCATTTGTATTACTTTTGAGAACAATTCCATGTCTTTTTTTTTTGATTGGGTTATTTGCTTTTTTATTGCTTTCACTTTTTGAGTTCTTTGTATATTCTAGATATTAATTCTATGTTAGACACGGCTGGCAAAGATTTTCCCCCATTCTGTAGGCTGTCTCTTAATCAATGGCTTCCTTGGTTGCACAATAGCTTTTTTTATTCCATGAGCTCTGTTTGTTGATTGTTTCATTTCTGGGCTCAGGGTCCCAGTTAGAAAGTCCTATATCTTGACATGTTCCCCTGCTTATTCCTTGAATGACTGTCCCTGTCACAGTGGAGGGTCTTCTTTACCCATGCAGGGTGAAGGATGAGGATTCATCAAGTGATTCCAATAGTAACTTCAGCGCAGGTCCCAGTCAAGCCCGTCACACTGGCAGGTCATGTGTGTCCACATGGGATGAATAGAGAAGGATTCCTAATAGGAATTCATGGGCTGCAGCTTCTATGTACTGGTCCCAGTTAGGTCCCAGTCAGAAACCATAAGCTGAAATGTAAAATCTCTCATTTTTCTCCTTTTGTTATTAGATATTCTCACCCAAAATATCCATTGTCCAGGTCTGTGATACTCAAATTAGAAGCATGTACATTTAGATTAATCAACATGAATAAAATTCATATTTTAATTGCATAGTTATGAGCCACATTGGAAGGGCTCAATAGTCTCCTGTGCCCAAGGGAAGCCATAATTCACAGCTCCAGCTTGTATAGATGTCCATTAATGAAGAGGGTTACACAGTGCAGCCCAGGAATCAGAAATCATCTATGAAGGTTCTCGTTCTCACTTCTGCATGACAGTATTTGTACTTACATATGTACAAGAGAAATCCTCTCGTTTTCTCAAATGGGGCCCTTTTATATACATTCTTTTGTCACTTTCTCTTTTTGGTAATGTAGCTCAGAGATCTTTCTACATCTACATACTGAAATCTTTTGTTCTTCTTAATCACAGTAGATTGAGAACGCGTCATTATCTTTTTGTGTTACTCCACTACTAAATTCTACTAAGTTCTGCAGTGAACTTCCCTGTATCTATGCCTTTCCACATCACACACACTCTCGGCTGTAGTCTGAATGTTCATGTCCCCTTCGAATTCATGTTGAGGGCTAGAGAGATGGTTCCGTCCTTCCATCCTTCTTTCCTTCCTTCCTTTTGCTTTCCTTTCTTTCCGTCTTTCTTTTGCTCTTCTTCCTCCTCTTCCTTCTCCTCTTTCTTCTTTTATGTTCCCACATATGTGAGATAGCACATGCTGCTTCACGTCCAGTATCTAGTTAATTTTAATCAACAGAATGTCCTCTGGGTCCATCAATTTTACTACGAATGACAGAATTTCATTCTTCTTTGTAGCTAGATAATACTCCTTTGTACACCACATTTTCTCCATCCATCCACTGATGGACACTTTAGTTGATTTCATATTTTAAGTACTGTGGACAGCATTGCAATAAACATGGACATGCATATACCTTGCTAACCTGGTCTCATTCCCTGTGTCTATTATAACCAGAAATGGGATAGCTGGATCAGATTAAAGGTCTATTTTTAGATCTATTTTGAAACACCTCCATATTCTACGCCATAATTGTTATATTAATTTTGATTGCTACCAGAAGTTTAATTTTCTCCCCATTCTTGCCAGCATTTGTTATTTTTTGTTGTTTTCATTGATGATTCAAACTTTGAGTCTTGCCTGAAAACTTTTTATGTGATTGGATTGCTTGTCCTTCCTGCCTACTGATTTTCATGGTTGCTTCCCATTGTTATAGACTTAATGTTTCTCACTTATTTTTCTCAGTTACTTTTGTCTTTTGGTTTTGCTTGTGGCCTAATGTTTTATGTTATTGAAAACTTTAATACAGGAACATGCCGTAATTTGATCATGTTCCCATTCCTTTATCTTTTTTGGTCCCCTCTCCTCCACCCTATCCCCTGAAGATCCTCCTCTTTCAAGGTATTTCTTCCTCTGTCCTGTTTTCTTGTTCTTTTTTTCTTCTCTGCTTTCCATAACACAATGTGGATGGGATCAGAAGGATTCTGGTCTTGTGGGAGTATGAGTGACCATCGTGGGGTCATGAATGTACCAGTCAGTTAATTTTCAAAAGATATTTTATTTATTTATTTATTTATTTATTTATTTATTTATTTATTTATTTATTTATTTGAGAGAAAGGGACAGAGAGAGAGAGAAAGAGAGAAAGAGAGAGAGTCATAGAATGGATGCACCAGGGCCTTCAGTCACTGAAAATTAACTCCAGTTACTTGCTCCACCTTGTGCATCTGGCTTTATGTGGGCACTGAGGAATCGAACCCAGGTCCTTAGGCTTTTCAGGCAAGCGCCTTAATGGCTGAGCCATCTCTCTAGTCCCCGTAGGCTAATTTTTGTTAAATACTTATTTTATATTTTATTTATTTGCAAACAGAAAGATGCAGAGAGAGAAAGAGAGACTATAGGTGCACCAGGGCCTCTAGCCACTGCAAAGAACTCCAGATGCATGCACCATCTTGTGCCCCAGTGATTTTTTTCAATACTACAGGATCTTTATGTTTGCTTTAATTCAGCCATTAACTCCAGAAGTCATACAAGAAAACAGCTGTACATTTTGCTGGGGTTGCAGGGGAAGCTTGGAGGTAAAAGCACTTGCTGCATAAGCATTTAAGTACCTGATTTCAGAGAGTCTGTAATCCCTGATGGGAGGAGGAGCATTCCAGAAGCTCATGCATTAGCCAGCTACTGTTCACAGCAGTGAACACCCTACCTCAAAACAGGGGCAAGGTGAAGACAAACACACTGGGTTGTCATCTGATCTGGCCTCCACACAAGTGTTGTGGCACTCATGTGAGCATGCACACATGCATACACATACACACAATTTTTAAAATTCTAAGGGGCTGAGGAGATGGCTTAGTGGATAAGGTTCTTGCCATGTAAATGTGATGACTTGAGGAAGGACCTCCAAACATCCATGTAGATGCTGAGTAATCCAGTGATTAGGGCATGGAGACAGGGTACCCAGGCACATGTGTCTCTCTGACTAAAGAGTGATTTCTTTTTGATGGTGCTTTTTCTATTGTTTGTAGGTCCTTCTGTGATTTGGCATGTGACTTGTTTCCGACATTGCACTTCCCTATGTATTTAAATTTTCTTCTGTTCTCTGTTCTTCTCTTGTTCTGATAACTATTTGATATTGTGTACTAATTTTTTCAATTAATAGTTTTATAATGCATCTTAATATCCACGTAAACTTCTCTTTCCTCAATTCTTTTCCTTTGCAGAAACTCCTTAACCCATTCTTACATGTTTGCGTTTTACATGTTCACATTGACATATTTCTTAGGTTCTAAAACACTTGTTACTCTTTAACTTGAATTATATAAATTTATAGATGAACTTGAAGGAACAATACATCTTTAAGATTCTGTATCTTTTTATCTAGAAACAAGATTTAACTTTACATAGATGAGATTCTTCCAAATTCTCTCTTGAATTTATTCCAAAGTACTTTACATATTTGTTGTTGATATTACAAAAGAAGCTTTCTTTCATCTATTTTCTATTTATTTATTTATTTATAATAAATGAAAATTGGTTTTGATTTTGTGTTTGTGTGCTAGTTACTGAACCCAAGGACCTCCCTCATGTTAACATCCCAACTGAAATACATCCTCAAATCCTTGACCATGAATTCTGTATTTATATTTACTTGCCATCAAGCAATTACCATCTTCTCATTAATTTTAGTGATTTGTTTAAAAAATTGGATTCTTTGGATTTCCTGTATGGATGATTGCTTCATCATCTGCTCAAAATGTCAACATTGTCTGTCTATTTC
>PVHP010013005.1:0-41961 GCA_004024765.1 Zapus hudsonius
CTAACAGGTTCTCAATCTTTTCCTTTGCTATCTACGAGGACGCAGCTGTTGAAGATGGCTTTTCTCTCTTGGCTCTGAGGAGCCTCCACCACTATTGTCTGGCTCTCTGCTATGGACCTATGCAGTGAATGGCTTCCTTCATCCACCAGAGGCTCTTCTCCCATCAGGTGCAGGGAGTCTATTTCTGTTTAGGATGCCAGTATGAAAATGATGTCATGGTAACTCAGGAGTCTGCAAACTCCTTCTGTATCCTGCTTTTGAATATTTCCCAGAATACAGTTACCTGGATTATTTTGTTGACAACATCCGATGAGTCACATAGGCTCATGATTTTCTTAAAATATATATGTGGCTTTTGTTTGTAAAAATCAAACATAACTTGTGGAGACTAGTTAGACATATTTAAATATCACAAAAGAACATGTTTTTTTAAAGTGGACTTTTATCCAAAGATAAGGTTGTTGTCAATTGTACATGCTTCCTTTCTCACTGATGTCTGTGTGCATGAAATGTATGTATAGGCGTATGGTTATGTAAGTTTCCTGATTTTTATAATGTGGATTACATCTTTATCCTCTTTAAAGGGATTTGCCAAACATTTTAATATGAACTGGTTTTCATAAACTCATAAATTCATTTATTCATCTAATGTTTTTCCACTTTGTTTCACTGTCACCTGTATGTTGTATTCTTCCTTTTCTTGTTTCTAATTAATTAATCAAAGAAATTGAGAGAAGAAAGACAGAGAGAATGAGCTCACCAGGATCTCCAGCCTTTGTAAAAGAACTCCAGATACATGTTCCACTTTGTGCCTCTGGCTTTACGTGGGTACTGGGGAATCGAACCTGGCTTGTTAGGTTTTGAAGGTAAGTCTTTAACCCCTGAGCTATCTCTACAGCCCTTTTAAATTATTTATTTATTTACTTATTCTTGGTTTTAGATCAACCTAAGCTGACATCTTTCTAATTTCTTGACTTGGATGATCAGCCCATTTACAGTCATGGTTGTTAGTAACAACACTCAGAGCCTTGATTTTTATATGATGTTAATTGTAATCAAATGATATATATATATATGTGTGTGTGCATTACTTTTGATAAATAAATTGAAATTCAAGCTTTGTCACCTAATTAATACAATATTTATTCCAAAAGGATGTTATCAAATTATTTTTAAACTTTAAAAAATTAAAAAATATATTTGTATATATGTATGTATATACACGTAAGATTTATAGAAAAGCTACCAAGATAGTTCAGAGTCTCCACATTACTAATAGAGCTTTGAGAATATTAATCTCTTACATTAATAAGATGCACTTGTGACGATTAATGAACCAATTGATACAGTATTGCTAAAACCTCTCTTCATTTGTCTTTCTCTTTTCCTTATTATCTCTCTGTTCTAAGACTTGTCCAGGGAAATATTGAATTTATTCATTGTGCTTCCTTAGACTTTTCATGACTATAAAATTGCTCATATTTCTTTTGTATTTGATAGTTTCAAAAATCTCAAGACATACATCAGGTATTTTAAAGAATATTCCTCAATATTTGTCTGTCTAACATTTTCCCCTCACAGACTATATTGGTACACTACTGAGTGGATGACCAAAATGGTCAATCCCTGTCATCCTTTCTCTTCAAGGACACACCCACTGTATTGGTGAAATTGATGTTGACCCTGGCCCTGTGGCTGGGGCAGTGCTCCCTCAGGTCTCTGCACTGCTAAGTGGCTCTTTCTCATGGTGTCCAGATCCTCCTGTGGAAGAAGGTTCACAGCACAGGCAGACCTACAAGTGGAGAACTGAGCTCCACCTTCTGAGGGCAACGAATCAGGGCAATTTATTCTGTATTTCTACATACAGATTTGACTGTGTCCACTTTATTATTTAATAATTTATTTATATTTATGCGAACACATGGAGATCCTCTATTTTGTAATATGGTTATAATTAAAATGTGACTTTTAATATATTTCTTTTAAAAATTTCCAACCACTGTCTGCAGTTGACTCCTGTATCCCTAAACATACCTCCACTGCTGCATTTTGTTTGCTTCTTGGTGCTTCCTTAGTTTCTGTTCTTCAAGATGCTCCAAACTCATCTCGGATATTCTCTATGCCAGACCCAGGATCAGCCATTTTCCCAAGCAGCCTTAGCTCCTTTTATCGGAGAATGAATTAGGAAACATGATACTGGCCCACATGCTCCTCAATGCTGAGGTCTCTGTCCTTAGCCTTCTCATGTGACTTAGCAAATACATGATCCATATACAGTCTCACTTGGACCAACTCGTATCTCTAATCTTTGCAAGTGCATCTGTCTATTAAATTAAGCATGTATTCATACTGAGCTATTACTCTATGGACTATTTTAGCCCCCTTCACTTCATTCCTTTCTTTGTTTCTTTCTCTGTCTATCTGTCTGTCTGTCTGTCTGTCTGTCTATCATCTATCTATATATCTTCTATCTGTCTGTCTATCATCTATCTATCTATCATCTATCTATCTATCTATCATCTATCTATCATTTGTCTATCTATCATCTATCTATCTAAAACATCCCTTTACAATGGTGAGAAACCTGGTGTCCATCTCCCTCATACATCATCCACTTACTTGTTACATACATACATACATACATACATACATACATACAGTGCAGATACAGTAGTAGGATCCCTGGGGCTCACTGGCCTAACTGACAAGCTTCAGGCCAATATGAGACCCAACCTTCAAGGAGATGGACAACATTCCTGAGGATGCTACCCGAGCTTGTCCTCTGACCTCCCATTTCACATGTTCATTCACCACACACACACACACACACACACACACACACACACACACACACTAGCAAAATAGAATAATGAGTTTTTCAGATAATAAGTGACTTCCCTCAGATAAAATCAGATGCTGGTAAAAGCACAGTAGTTCAATACTCATTCACTCAGGTGGGTATATGCTTTGTTACCAATAACCAAGAGGTGGAAACAGATGGGTAAACAAAATGTGGTAGTATGTACACAATGATTATGCCTTATAAATGATTGGCACATACTGAGTGACACAAAACCAGTAAGGGCACATGCTATGTTCTTCATGAATCTTGAAAAACTTATGTTGAGTAAAAGAAACCAGACAAACAAGGACAAAAACTGTATGATTCAGTTTACACAGGAAGCCTACAATGGGCAAGTCAAATAGACAGAGAGCAGCGTGGAAGTTACCAGAGGCTCAGAGAAGAGTAGACTAGTGAGTAATTCTTAATGAATCATTGTTTGTTTGTGATAATTAAAAGATTTGGACCTGGATGGGTGATGGTTGTGTGACGCTGAGAATGTGTTGTGACTGAATTTGTACAGTTGAAAGTAATTCCTTGGTAACTTTCATATGAAGTACATTTTACCACAATAGAAACAAGAATAAACAAGGACTCCTCCTCACTCATCATTGAATATCTTACTCTTTCCTATCTGGCTTTGCATCCCCCACAGTTACTGTCTCTATAGCTCTCACCATGAATCTGATAGTGAGTTAATTTGATACCTTCACTCTTTTTCTTCGCTCTGGAAAGTCATAGTCTACATATCACACCAGATAACATAAAAGACAGGGATGCAGGGAATAGCAGACTCTGAGTTTCAAAGAATGATCCTGCCCCCTAAGCTTTCAAGGAATTCATAGATTCGTGCTTTCCAGAGCTCCTATGCAGCCAATCTGCATTTAAAACTGCCCCCAGCACTCCTACTGATCTCCAAAAAACAGAATTGTTGTGTGCTATGCATCAAAATGCCCTAGCGCAGATCAAAGTAGGAAATTTAATCTTTAATTATTATGAAGCGAGCATAACTTGAAACACTGGAGAGCTGACATGCTATATGTTCTGGAATTTAATCACATTTTCCGTGTCTGCAAATTCAGAAACCAAGCATATTACATTAATAGGATTCTGAAGCTCAAATCTACTGGTGACACCAGGAGATGCTCAGTACATACTGGAACAAAAGACAATGTTCATAAAAGTCTTGCTTTAATTTTGGAAAAACAGACTGGAGTGGGGAAAGGTAATTATTCTTAGAGACTGTATGGTTATGATTAGCCAAATCAGAAGAGAACAATTCTCTCTTTTGAATATGTAAAAAATATTTAAAATAAATCATTGAATTTGAAATAAGGTTTAGTCAACTTTACATTCTGCACATTAGAATTAGTTCTCTATAAATATTATTGAAGAAATGAAAAAGCCTTCTCTACACACTAGATGGGTCCGGTCTTTTACCAGAAAATACTCAGGCACACTTGAAGAATTTGCCAGTTTAAGATAGGCCGGGAGGAAGAGCCCAACATTTGACTTTCTCTTTATTTGATTTACTTGTTTAGTTTGTTGGGAGTCATACAGTCGACCAGTACCTTAGTTAAATTCATACCTGTATTAGTGAGTTTGAAAAACAGGAAATGAGATTATACGGGGACTTGTGAGTCTGATCTAATATGAGTGATCTCACGACATTACAATCGACCAGTCAGTGAATATTTTTACATGGCATTTCATGTTTCTTTCATTTGTGAGTAGATACTGATTTGATAGGAGTCCCTTAGATGGCTAGATTCAATTGATCAATATTACCCAGCTAGTCAGAGAGGCAGGATGTGTAGAAGCCATTTTCCCATTAGCAAACAGGCCAGAGTATTTGAGAAAAGATGAAAGGCAAAATAAACTTTTCTATAAAATACCCTTTGGGTTTTTTTGTTGAAGTAAAACCCTTTCTAGGTTCTTGTCAGGGGGAACACGCCTGCTGATCTGAAGCTCTTCCCTTCTAAATACTGTACATAAATGATGTGATTGGGGAGTTGACTGCCACTCATTGGCTTCAGCGTTTGCATTTAAAATAGTAGCTTTTCAAACTACCAACTGTTAAATACGCATTGGAGGTACAAATAATCTCTGAATAACTGGCCTCATAGGGACTCATGGCTAGAATACCTCTACCGATGAGATGCTGGTTACAGTTTTTTTAAAAGAGGGCTTAGGAAACATGTAGGCAATGAGGTGCCATTCAAATGTTGAAAGAGCCATGAGCTGAGCGTATAGATCATTGATTCTCCTGTGGCCTTATTCTTGGTGTGACTTTAAATAAAGAAATGGTTAGGGGTGTTCAAGAGGTCCAGAGCTATCATATGGTGGAATCTGAGGGAGGGAAAGAGTATTCCAAATTGGAAAGGACCGCCCTATGGACTGAAGACTTCCATAGCCTCTGTCATCAATGGACTCAATTCTAATGAGCAAATAGAACCAGTGTTACAATAAAGTGCAAGAAAGCGAGAATGCCTTGGAAACTGCAAGTCTAAGTTCAAGAGGCAGGATGGAGTTCAAATCCATAAGTGGACTTTCTTTCCACCTTTGTTATGTGAATCGGGCCAAACTATTCAACACTTCTGTGCTTTTATTTCCTAAAGTGAAAATTGCAAATGATGGGGAATTTATTAATCTAGAAAAAGAAACATCAGAGAGGGGTTTCATGAGCACTAAATGAATTAATATGTTGAACTAACTTAGAATTATGCTTTCTCAGGGAAAGTGCTCATTGGGTATGCTAGGTCATATTAATATTACATTCAGATGCTCATTTAGGACAATGGAGATTTTTATATCTCAGACTCTCAATTCTCCATTCTAGAGTACCAGAAGGTTACTATGTATCCATAGCTTCCAAGTATGTTATAGGCGTAGGTGATTTTCTTCAATAATTCACATTCACTATATAAAACAGACATGTGAGCTCTCTAAGAAGAAGCAGACATGAGGCAGGGAGCCCTTAGGGTTCCAGTCCCTCAGTTCCCCTGTCACAAGATCATTGATGTTTCTCCAGAACTTCAGGGGCTCCATGGGTGTGAACTTTCTCAAAGCGCTGATTTTAAAGATATTATACACTGTCACTTGTTAACAGCTATGTGATCTTACATGACACATATTTCTCTGGACTTACATCTGTAAAATTAAGGAGGAATGCAGGACATGGGAAATGAATGAGTCAGAGAATGTAACTGGCTCTACACCTGACTCAGGGGAATCTTAGTTCAGTCAATGAAATTACAGTCATTTCTTAACACAAAGAAAATAATGAATTTGATGTTCAAGCAGTTCACTGATCAGGGTGGGGTTTATTTCAAGAGGGTTTTATCTAGCATATTTTAAAGTTAACTTTAAAAATAAGTATACATAATAATGGGGTTCTTTTGCATATTTTCATACATGCATTTCTTTGCATTTTGCCCATATTCCCACCTCTCAACAATATCCTTTAAGTTGGGTGGTGTTTCAAATGCTATTGGAAGAAAAAATAATTAAGTTTTGTAAAAGATTGCCCTTAGTTGGGAAAATATTCCATATTTTTTCTTGATAGAAAAAGCACATTTCATTTTTTATGATCGATAAGTTTTTTGGTTTCAAGAAATACAAGCTGAATTTTTGGATACCCATTTCTACTTTAAATACAGGATTTCCCTTTTTCCATTGCATACAGGATTGGCATATATTATGAGGCAGAGTTAAGTTAAATCACTGGTTCCTAGAATTCTGTCTCTATTTAGCTGAAAATTCCTGAATTCTGTACAACCACTGGTTCCTTCCTATCCTCCAAATATTTCTGCTGTGGGGTTTGACGACAGCCAGCATTGAGAAATATTGAATAATGTTCGCCAGGGAAAGGAATTGCATGTGGATTTGTCAAAGTATGCCCAAGTTTGAGATAAGACTTGATCTCCATGTTAGGTTTCTCATTTAATTAGGACCAGTAATATCCCAACTTGCCTATTAAACTTATCTTTGAAATATCCCAGGGCTTAATGATCACAGTTGCTAGAATGAAGCATGAATTCTTACAGGAGTAATTTCTACAGGCTGATAGACGAATAGAGAGATGGATGAGAAGTTGAATATACATGGAGGGAAGAAAGCCAAATACAAAACTAAATTTTATTTTTATTTTTTAATTTTTTAAATATTTTATTTATTCATTTTCAAGCAGAGATATACAGAGAGAGAGACAGAGAGAGAGAAAGAGAGCCAGGGCCACCACCTTGTGGGGGGTCTGGCTTATGTGGGTACTGGGGAATTGTGCCTTAACCACTAAGCCATCTCTCCAGCCCCTAAATTTTATTTTTAAATAATTATCATATACTATTAATAACATATGTGCTTACACATACTAGAAAGAAGAGAGGAAAGACATATGTTACGTTAAATAGTTTGGATAACATTGTGTAGCATCCAAAATGCAACTTAACTTCTTCATGTCTTCTTCTTTTTAGAAGACTACCATGATGTATCATGTCTGCTGTCTGGTCAAATTTAAATTTCTATTATGCACATTCCAAAGTGCCCAGTTTATGCATGTTGGCATAACCTTGTTAAATATGGCAATAATGTAAAAACAACCCTAAGTGGAAAGTGAAAAACTTCACAGTACCTTTCAGCTTTGCAATTTAAGTATAAAATGTTTGTTTTCAGATCCTTGCTAAGAAGATCAACTTACACTAGCTCCTACAGGAGATTCAATGGTAGGATTTGCATTCAAAAGCCATTTCCTTTTATCTGTGATTCCATGCTTCCATTCCAGGAGCTCCTCCCTCGAAATTCTGGATATAATGATTTTCATTTTTCATGTCTCCTCTCTATTCCAAGCAGTGGCTTTCCCCACTCTTAAGTAGTTCTTCACATCAACATTCATAATTATCCTGATGGCATTAAAGACCAAGTGTACTTGAGATGAAAACAATGTGATCGTGTTTTACACCACACCACCTGCTAGTAAAGTCCTCTATTTGCAGTTAAATATAAGCAACTGCTGTTCTTTTGGGTGATGCTGTGTTTACCTTGGTGATTTAGAGAAGCCCGCTCTCCCTGGGAGCATCCCTGAACTCAGGGTTGGCCTATCATCACTGATTGTCCTCCTCACAAAACTCAGAGGAATTCAGTCCAGCTAATGAGGACATGGCGACAGTCTCTCTTTCTTTTTCCTTCCGAGAGGCACAGTTAAGTTTTTTTTTTAAGAACAACATGAAACACTGCATAACTCATGCATACGGAGCCTTTCACACACACTGTCACTCAACACATTATGGACAATAAATATATATTAAAAAAAATTAAAAAAAGGCGGATTTTGCTTTATAAATAAGCACAAGTTAATATTTAGAAAACTTAAGAGATTTTCTTATGAGCACTGGATGTGAACTCAGAACTGTCCATCTGAAGGTTTTATGCTTAGCTATGACAATGGATCTCCACAAACATTTGGAAAGTGTGATCGCTTCAAGATATTGCTTCAAGACACCAACGTGGAGTTTTAAATGGAAGCTGCAGCTTACTGGGCTTGTCAAATGGAGGTGGAAAAAAACAGTTTAGCGTTCACATGAAGAAATCTTTCAGTATATATTTCATGAGTGCCATTGAGTTCTCTCTCTCTCTCTCTCTCTCTCTCTCTCTCTCTCTCTCTCTCTCTCTCTCTGTGTGTGTGTGTGTGTGTGTGTTCATAAGTATGGAGGCAGGTGGAGGAATGAAGTTGGCTTCCAGCATCTTCCTGAATCACTTTCCACCTTATTTATTAAGACAAGGTTTCTCACTGAAGATCTGGCTAGTCTAGCCAGCCAGCTTGCTCTGGGGACCCATCTGTCTAGTCCTCCCCATGGCTGAGATTACAAGCGCGTGCTGCTATGCCCACTCAGCATTTGTGTGGCTTCTAAAGATCTGAAATCATGTCCTCATGCATATGCGACAAATGCTTTCTCATCATCATCAATCATCAAGGCAGCTGACATCATTGAATTATGACACTCCAGGATGATGGGAAACAAGGAAGCCCTCCTAGGTTAGTCCATACCATGGGTCAACATGGCCTCCAAGTCAAATCAGGTTTGTTTCCTGTTTTTTAAATAAAGTTTTATTGGGATGCAGCCATCCCCATCTGTATGTAGAACTGTCAGGACGAGAAAAGGAGTGAGAAAACCAGACTGCCTTGCTCTCACTGGGCTCAAAACTGAAGGATGTGTCAGGCGTGGTGGTCCACACCTTTAATCCCAGCACTCTGGAGGCAGAGGTGGGAAGATCACTATGAGTTCAAGGCCAGCCTGGGACTACAGTGTGAGGTCCAGGCCAGCCTGGGTTAGAGTGAGACCCTTCCTCAAAAACAAACAAACAAGCAAACAAACACAAAACCCTTAAGGATGGGTTAAAAAAATCAATAATAAAGTTGGGGGTACTATTGGGGCAGGGAAGATGGCTCAGTGGTGAAAAGCACCTGCTTACAACCTTGATGTCTCAAGTTCAATTGCCCACCAGGCATTCAATGCCAGATGCAAAGTATCTCACGTGTTTGTGATCTGAGCACATGGATACCAGGGAGAGGTAGAGCTAGGAAAATCCAGATTCTCATGGGCAGCCTAGACTAGTGCACACAAAGAAGAAGAAAAAAACCAGCAAGGGTGACTCTGTCTCAAAAAGGAAGGTAGAAAGAGAAGAGAAACACCTTGAAGTTGTCCACTGACTTCTCCACTCACTCGATGGCAGGCACACCCATGCATACATATGTATTCACATATACATCCTCCACACATATATACATGTATGTAAATAAATTAGCAAAAAGATTAATATGTCAGGTGTGGTGGCCCATTCCTTTGATCCCAACACTGGGGAGGCTGAGGTAGGGGCATTGCAGTGAGTTCGAGACCAGCCTGAAATCACATAGTGAATTCCAGGTCAGCTTGGGCTAGAGTGAGATGCAAGGTATTGAAAATCAAAAAGAAAAAAAAGAATACTATTTAAATACATTTAAGACTAAAATTTAAAGCCAAAATGACATAATGAACAAATTGCCAAAGTTTTAAATAAACAAGAGTTATGTTGATCCCCAAGGGAAATGGAGGCAGTCGGGGGGAAAATCAGTAATAGGAGTGTGGGAGGTGACTTCCCTCTTCACCAGCGTAGCATAAAAAGAAAGAAAAACAAAATAGCTCAATGTCCAGAGTATAGCTCCCTGAATAGCCGTGACTTCCTTTGCTTTGAGTGAAGACTGTGAAAACTGAGTGGAAAGAGATAAAACCTAAGAGGAGTTGCTGTTTGATCAGGCTTGTTGAAGATTATAAGCTTTATCCTCTAAGTAAAAAGGGTTGTGCTTGAAGGATTTTAACCTAGGAAGTGACATGATTTGATCCTCCTGGCATATAAATCAGGAAAGTTCAAATCTGTAGATTCTATACTCTGTAGGGTAACACACACACACACACACACACACACACACACACACACACACACACACACTTTGTTCTTTGGAATCCAAAACTAGCAAGAGATTTTTAAACAGAATAAGTAAATCTATATGGTTTGTCTCTTTGCGTGGATTTTGAGATCAGAGAAGCATAGATGTAATTCTGTTACATATTAGCTGGAAAAAAGTAAAGGTTGATTCAAATAAGCTTTGTGTGTAAAACCCTTCAATTTGATAACTGTCAATTTTGTGAGTAGCCTTGCTCAAATATGTGTGAATAAAACTGGGGGTTGGGAAGGCTGTCAAAAGCACTGTAGTATGTGCTAGGTCAGATCTCCATTTCAGGTTGATATATATATATATATTTTTTTTTTTGTAAAGAAGGGATCCATGATATGTAGTCATTTTTTGGTTATAGTTTAAAATTACCTGATGGTAATTCTTTAAATTTTTCATTTGAAAATGAAAGGTTAATAGTTATCCAGCATAGCTCTTGCAAAGTGAAAATGAGATTGGAAAGTTAAAATATAATTAATTTTCTTTCATATTATCCCTTCCGTTGGAGGAATATTCATGCATTCTGAACAGATAAGTTTTAAAAGAGGCACTAAATTGCAAGTGTTCACACTCGGATTCAGTTTAAAAGTTAAAAGCTTTCAGACCAAATAAATTCGACAAGCAGCAAGGTGAAGCTATTGTAGTATTAATGAGTTGATGGTCTACCTTCAAAGTCTTGTGTTTGTGGTTTCTGTATTAGACTGCATTTTTGAAAGTTGTTATGAGGTTATATTGTTTTATTCTTTTAAAATCAATCATTACAATGTGTACCAATCTGTATTAGTTAGTTTCTCATTGCTGTGAATAAATACCTGATCCAAAGTAACTCAGGGAAGGAGTTTATTTGGCTTATTTTCAAGGGGATATAGTCCATTATAGCTGGGAAAGCATTGCTCATTGCACTGCAACCAGAGTCAGGAAGAAAGAGAAAGACCAAGACGAGAGGCCAGGCTATAAGACCTCAAAACTCACCCCAGTGATGACTCACTTCCCCCAATAGGCTCCACTTTCTAAAGGTTCTACACCCCAAAAATGCCACCAGCTGGGGACCAAGTGCTCCAAAGCATGAGCCATGGGGATTATTTCATATCCAAACCTGGATGCTCCACAAATGTCCTATGTTTTCCTTTTCAAATACAGAAGGACCCTGTTGAGCCATGACTTTGAAATTATCTCTAAACTTTATCTTCTATCTGTCAGCTCGTTTGATAATTCATCATTTAAGATTTCTCTGGTGTCAGCAGTCAAGTGATAGGGGAGGATACTGACAAGTTCCCAGGACTCACAAAAGACAAAAAATTATCATGAAGTTTTTAGAAGAACTCAACCAATTGAGTGACCACCATGGTACCTGAAGATGACCTTACAGTATCCATGAGGTGCAATGGTGAAAAGCAATTAGTTCCCCTCTCCTGGATATTTTCTTCACAGCTAGCAGAGATGATATTTATGGTAAAAATGATAGTAGTATTTCAACTCGCAAGCTCCATTCATAAACTCCAAATAACTATCCTATTACTTTTCATATTACCACATTGTAATTCTACAGTGAAACTACAGACATACCATACTTACACAATTAAGAAAGATGCTTGATTCCAGATTTATGTATTTCATTCCACAAATGTTAATTGGTGGCTTTCTTGTATGCTGGACACCACACAGTACTGCATCAATCGGATAGATGTAAGTCAGTTGATGACAGATATCAAAGAATATTTAAGAAAATGATGCAATCAAAACATAAAGTGTATTGGAGAAACATCAAAGGCAAAAACAGAATAATGATCTAGAAAGTCATAGATACAGAGAAGATGAAATAGGGTAGGGAACATAAGAAAGAACTTCTGAGAAGTTGACATTTGTGTTCAGAAGAATAAAATAACTGCAAAAGGACATGTCAGGTCAAGAACCTCACACTCCACACATCACGGCTGTGGAGCATGAGGGAGACCAGAACATCTGAATCAAGACATTGCTGAAGGTGGGGTCCAGGGACAAATACCTAGAGAGGGCAGAGAGGTGGTGGTCAGCTTGTGCGTCTTCAGATGGAGCCAGGGGTGCAGCCAGCATCCTTGGAGTTATATGCCCCTCCCTCAACCTAGAACCTTTGAATGTGAGGCTCTTAAAGCCAAAGTCAAGTCCTGCCTTCACCTTGACACAGACTCACAGAGGACATTCAAGTCAACTTAAAGACTCTTCCCAAGGATACTTGCAACTTTCCTCTCACAAACAGACAAGGTAAAGAGTTCATTCTGCAATAACTTGAATGTCTTTATATTGCCTGTTGGTTTGTATTCTGAAAATACACTTGAATTTCTTTGACTGTAATTACAATATGTATCCAGTAGCAATAAAAAGTCAAGGTTGCTGACATGACTATTATGAGTTATAATTAAATTTGTACACCTTTAATAATTCATTATGGGGTCATAATGTTTCTTAGGAGTTTATAAATATCTTGTAATATTGTCTGAACATATATTTACTTAATTTATTTGTTACAGGTAAGAATCATGGCATATTTTCTTATTCCCTTCTAAATACTATCTCGCATGCCAACAGCTGAAGTCAGAAGGGTGACAGAGAAAAACTGTGAAGCATTTACATCACTTAGAATGAGTTTGGGTCAGAGATTTAAAAAGATCCAGATAGCGTTTGAACCAGTTTGTAATCCCACCAGCAGTGAATGAGGGTTCCTTTTTCCCCGCATCCTCGCCAACAGCGATTGTTGTCAGGAAGACTGGGATGAGTACTAAGATATACGGGATACCTTGCCACAAGGACTAATACAGACAGCCCACAGAGGAGGATATACAACTGATCAGGGATGGGGAGGGGGGGAATTGGGGAATTCGGGATAACAACGCATGGTTTGCCCACTAAATAATGTAACACATTATGGACAATAAATATATACCGGCCAGGAAAAAAAAAAAGATCCAGATAATCACGCATTAACCAAAAATTTCCCTCCTCGTGTCATAGGATAGACATTCTGAAAGATGGGTGTCGTGCTTCTGTTTCCTGAAACTTAGAAATTCAGGCCTTTATCTATTTGAGGAGAAAGTCCTTACCTTTGTAGTACAAAGCCCTGCTGCTGCACCAGACATTGCACCTATATTCCACAAGGCAGAAAAGAAAGAGAAGTGAAATTGTTGGGTATCAGATCTCACTGATGACAAATTCCTGGCTGGTGATTCCCTGATTGATTTGGAACTTTCTCACATCGTCACAGCAAACTGTACCTGAAGAAAACGTCTTGTTGCTTCTGATTACCATGTTCCTGGGTAAAGTCTCAAGTGATGCATTAAGAAAGAAGAGACTTGAGACATGGACAAGGGAATTGGATATTCCTGTAACATAAATATGTATATTTTGTCTAATTTCCTGAAGACATGCCATTCCCAGTCATAGTAAGAAGCTGGATAACGATTTGCATATGAATTTTATTACCTTTATATCTCTTAGATAGTTATCTATTACTTTATAATAAGTAACACTGTGAATTTGATGGCTAAAGTCAGATTGTTTTTCTGAAAAAAAATAAATGATGCAGAAAGAGATGGACTGAAGATTCGATAGAAAGAGTTTAGCAATCATAAATTTTATCATTTTCAGGGAAGATTCTGTCTTTATTATCAGAAGTCAGTACTCCACTCTTTGAGTTGAAGTCCTGGTGCCTTCACAAAATAGCTGTATCTCGAACAAATTACTGAATTGTGTGTGCAGTCCTAGTAATATGCAGTAACTGTAGTAGCAACCCAGTTATTTCCCTACTACTGATGTGATATCTTTAAAATATTTCTTTATTTATTTATTCTAATGTGATATCTTAATACAAGTGTCTACCTTGATAGGGGTTTTGAAAAAATAAATGAATCAGTTTACACACAAGATTTTTTTCCACTGCTCAGTAAGTACAATGATAATTATCATCCAGAACCCTGGAGGTTCACAGGAAGTTCCTTGGGTGACTTTTCCATGTCAGGTCATTGGTTTTGTAATTTGAGTGAAGAGTTAACACGTGGATAAAGGTCCCAGTGGCTCAAGATGTGTCAGTCTTAGAAGCTGTTTATATGAAGAGAGCTCTCCTGGTGACACCTTCTGTCATGGTTTGATCCAGGCGTCTCCCACAAACAAATGAATGTGTTCTGATTGATCCATCCTCAGCTGATGGCAGTTTGGGTTTTACAACCTCGATGGAGCTGTGTTGTTGGGGGGGGGCTTTTGGGGGTTATAAGTCAGCTTCCCCTTGCCAGTGTTTGGCATACCTTCCTGCCGCTGTTTCCAGTGCTATGGCGGAGGTGATGTCCACCCCTCTGCTCATGCCATCATTTTCCCTGCCAGGATGGAGTCTTCCCTCGAGTCCATAAGCCAAATAAACCCATTCCACAAGCTGCTTTTGCTCGGGTTCTTTCTGCAGCAGCAACAGAGTAAGTTGACTATAACATCTTCCATGAATGGCTCAGCCCACTGGTCACCTGCTGACCATTTGTGTCCCATGGTACTGCATAGGATGGTCTAGATGTTTCCCTCCTTGCAAGCAATTACAATGAACAAACACTTCCCAGACTCCAAGCAGACTCTTCTCTTGTGTTCTGAGGCAGACACTGGATGAATGAGAGAATTCATCTGCTCTTAAGGTATTTATGGTCTAAGATATAAAATGAACTATGCAACAACCATTACAATACCATCTCTATTCAAGAAAGGGAAGAATAGTTATGGTATGCAATATCTGAAATCCAGCTCAATTTCAGTGGAGAAAAATCATTTTCATCTTTCAGACAGACTGCCAATATTCTGAATAATTTTTTTACAACTGTTGTGTGTGTATATTTCTGAGCTTTGGAGGCCCTAGTTTTCTCTTCTGACTATCCCCGTGTCCTGAAGAGAAAATATGTGTGTGAGAGAGAGAGCTGGGGTGGGAAATGGACTGATTTATAGAACAATTAAAATGTGAGTCGGTGTTGCCTATAAAAGGCAAAATTATCATTTAGAAAACTGTACCCATGTACCTTTTTTCTCTCTTCTGAGCTATCGCAACAACATAGATTATTTCCCCCCTGTTTCATAATGCATGGTGCAGAATAATGGCTATAACTTACTGGAATATTAATTATCCATGGATGCTGGTGTTTTGCATATAAATAAAAGCAGTTTTTACTATTAATGCATGGTATAAAAATCTTACTTTCTGGTGTCAGTGGAAAGCAATAAAATAAGACTGAGTTAAAATTAATGTATCATTGGATTTTAGAAATGTAGGGATTTGGCCTTCAATAAATTGTTAAACAAGTACACACAGAATTGAAAATGTTTGTTAGTGTGAGAGAGAAGCCTGAGCAACATATTCACATTAGGAGTAAGGCAAGTTTTTGTACATTCCAGTCACAGAGCTTGTTATTATAAATAAAGTTTTATTGGAATTTGAGCAGATCTTAATTTACCTGTTGCCTATAGCCTCAGGGTTTTCCCATGGACCTACCCTGTCCCCTAAAGCCCAGTTCCAATTAGCTGGAGTACTTACTGTCCTGACCTGTCTCCTTCACTATCATAGAGTCCTGTTGGGTTTGACTCAGTACTTTTCATATCTGTAATTGAAGTGGGAAGTGGACCAAGCTCCTGGCATGTGTTCAGACAAATTAATTGAAGTTCCAGTCTTGTCTTTGTGTGTCTCTCCTTGTCACTCTGGTATAAAGAGCTTAACTCACAGTCCTCAGTGTGTGTAAACAGAACAAATGCAGTCAGGGCAGTGGGCAGATTGAATTTTTTCCCAGTGCAACAGTGTCTTTGTCCTGACCATAATCAGTATGACCAGGGAGTTATAGGAAGGTGTTTGTGTGTGTGTGTGTGTGTGTGTGTGTGTGTGTGTGTGTGTGTGTGTGTGTGTGTGGTGTGTCACAGCTTCACAGAAGCTGGCAGTGAAGACAAACATCTTAGGAAGTGAATTTCACAACAGATTACCTGAGATGTTTATCACGAAGCTTTCTACATATTGGAAATGTTTGTAGAGAATCCCATCAGAACGAACTGTGCATGAATCTGCCTCCTGTCATTTCAAGGGTTACGTCATGCATACCTCACGAAGGTGTGTGTGTGTCAGAGAGGGAATCAGGGATTTCACTGTAACTGGAGTGTCTGCTCCATAGTAACTTTGGACAGGATGGGTGTGTGTAGCCGAGCTCATCTTACTGACTAAACCCTCTGAAACTGTGTGCATTTATTGTCTTCAAAGGTATCTTTCCCTGATAGAGACACTATTAAATGTTTAATTAGGTCATGTGATTTCTGTGTATGGACTATTTATTGCATACTTTTACTGTGGCATTTTATCTCCAGTTTTGCAGCTAATAAATCTTAGAACAGAATTTCAAGTAAGCTCTATTTAATGTCAGCAATCCTTTGTGAGAGGAAGACAGACATAATGAACGAAATTAGGTAGAACTCAAGACACTCTGCTGAGCTCCCCTGGACTTTCATTCTGATGACACACGTTCTTAAATACCCCTGGAACATGCTGCCTTGTTTATCTGATTAAATCCTCACATTAATTAGTCCGATTAATTAATAGTAGCTGACTTTTAAATGTATTTATGAGTCATTTTGCTTACTTGCATGTCAAACAAATATTCTTTGAGTCTTGTCTATGTGCTGGAATTTGCTAGATTGCACCAAAACTGAATGTCAACTTTCATAGGGACATTGTTCAGTATCATGAAGTGTCTGTTTTGGAGCTAGGTTTCTAAGACAAGGGGCACACCGCCAGTGAAATAGAGATTTTAAGATGATCTTAGTCCATTTTTGTTGTTAGAATTGAATGCCACAGACAGTACTTTATAAAGAATAAAGGTGTATATAGGCCACCGTTATGGAGGTTAGGAAGCCTGAGAGGATGAAAGGCCCCATGATCAGTCAGAAGTCTGTCAGTGCGTCATCATACCATCATTGACATCCCATGGGGAAGTGGACCAAGTGTGTGAGTCTGGCCTCCATGGGGTACCACCCTCGGAATCTCACCGAGTGCCATTTATTTCCTAAAGGATCGTCTTCAAGTCACTTCAACATGGATTTTGGAATTAAGTCTCTAACACAAGCTTGTGAGGAGACAAACACCCCGACCATGGCAAGGACCCCATGCAAACTTCAATTAACAGCACTTTTCATAAGGAAAATTTCATCAGAAACATTCGGATATTCTATTACCATTTTAAATTATCTGAATAAAAATGCTCGAATATATCTGGGTGAGATGTTTAAAGATTATTAAAATAGTAACCGAGTTTCCATGAGTGTCCATTGTGTGCTAACTGCTTTGTGGATGGGATTCTTTTCACACTGTTCTCAGTCCCAATATTGAACAAGGTGAGTGACTACTCAGCTCATGGTGGATGGGTTTGGTTTTAAGTTAATATATGATTCCAGGGAACAAATCTAATACTTCTTCAACGTCCAGATATTGTTATTACCTTCCAAAATGGTAAATGTATTTGGTTTTATTAAGGAATAGGAATGTGTTTTGATTTCTCCTTATATGGGCAGTTTTCTGGTATCAACATGTCTGCGTGTCATAGAAATGAAAGGAAAAATCATAACCCAAGAATGTCAGCGTCTCACTGGCTATGTTAGAAGGGGCAGCTCCTTAGGGTGCAAAACAAAACTAGCCATGGGCAGGTTGGCACACACTCACCTCATATCCCATCTCAGATATAATTCAGTATCATTTTGTGTCAGCGATTCTTGGGTCGTATGGAAAAGAATCTCTGTTTAGTAAATTCAAAAGCAATTCTCTTGCATTTTTATGTGTAAATATTTAAGTTGCATGGTAACTCCAACATTTGGTCTCTGCCCTTCCCATCCTTTGTTGTTGTGAGTTGTTTTTGACGTGGGGTCTCACTCTAGCCAGGCTGACCTGGAATACTTCACTTAGTGTTCTCAGGCTGGCCTTGACCTCGCAGCCATCCTTCTACCTCTGCCTCCCCAGTGCTGGGGTTAATGTTGTACCCAAGCACACCCAGCTAGATTCCTGGGGTTTATTTTTTTAAATGGGTTTGCTTTATCCTTCCATCACTGGTTTTGTTCCTTCATCATTTCAGAGAGTGTGACTCCAACACCTTCTGCTATGGGTGCTCAGTTCCGCTTTTTCTAAGTGCATATCACAAAGATGGGACCTTCCACCGTTTATGTTCTGGTTAGAGGGAGATTCTCACAGCTCCCTCCTCTTACCAGTGAGCATCACTAAACATGAATACTTCACACAGTCACCAGGAAAATTTTGCAGTTGTGCTTTGAGGTGGTTGAGAACCTAACAGTCCAGCTACAAAGAGCAGAAGTTGGTATATAATGGTAATTTTTTTAAAAAAGAAAATTTAATGAGAACTTTTGCAAGTAATGATACATATGATCAGAGGTAGGCATTGTTCTGATTTTTCTTATCATAGATTGGCTCGTTTCTTTCCATTGGAAGCAAACAGTTAAAATTAGCCTTTTAGATGGAAATAGGTCCTTTGCCTGAATTCCAAGTTTTTTAATTGATATTTTTATTGTTCAAAATTAGATAATTGTATTAGTAAATATTACATTGGTATCCCTGATTCACTCCTCCCTGTCCCCAATCCATTGGGTATCCTCCTCGGTGGGCATAGTGGATCTAAGGTTTTTAATCCCAAAGACAAAAAGACAAAGTAACCCCCCCTTTCAAAACTGACTCAGGCCACTGAGACAACCGGCATCATGGAAATTGTTGGTTTTCCTTTGTTTCACTGAGTGCTAAGTAGCCAAACTGAAAATATTTTAGAAATAGCTTATTTACTTTTAATATAATAAAATATTGGTTTGCTTTTATCACTGGGAATTCTTTACAATTTTTTTCATTGAAAAATAAAAATTGTAAAGATTTTTGCCGTATAACATGAAACATCTATGCACCATGTATGGAATGGATGAATCAAGAGAACTAACAGATCCATTACTTCACATACATATCAATTTTGCTGTGAAGAAAATATTTACTATCTCTTCCTCAGTAATTTTGAAGAATACCATGCATGTTAACTGTAGCTATCACCTTGTACAGTAGAGTTCTTGCATTTTTTTATTATTAAAGATATATTGTATCTTCTGACAGCACCTCTCCAATCTTCCAACCCTAAGTTCTTACGGACCACGAATCTTCTCACTGCTTGGTATGTGTTTAACATTTTCAGATGTAACATGTACTTAGGATCAGACACTGTTTGGTTTTCTGTGCCTGGCTTAGTTCATTTAACATAATGTCCCCTGTATCGTCAAAAATTACAGGGGTTCCTTCTTTATAAAGACTCAATAATATGGCATTATTTTAATGTTCCACATTTTCTTCATCCATATATTAGTTGACGGACACTTTGGATGATCTCGATTCTTCCCTTCTGTGAATATGCTTTTGATGGTCCTTCAGCCTACTGAATTCATTTCCACTAGAAAGATGGTTAGATCACAGAGTAGGTCAATTTTTAATTTTTTGAGGAACATGTTATTGTTTTCCAAATATTTACCCTTGAACATATTCCCTCCATCAGTGCATCCGAGTTTTCTCTTGTACACTTCCTTACCCATATGTACTGTCCTGACCTTTGTACAATAACCATTTTAAAGGCTGGGACCTAAGGATGCTAATGTGAGGAGGAAAGAGGAAGAAAGGCCCAGGTAGGAAGTCATAGGGGGCATATGATGGAAGCATATCATATACTTGCATCATAACAATGGTCTTATGTATCATAAAAATCAAGGAATAGAGAAACTGGAAAAACAGAAATACTTTCATTAAGCATCTGCCTAGAATACTGTATTTTGCTTGCTCAGTGCACACCATTGGCAGGAGTTACTATTAACCCCCTCCTTGATCCAACCATAGCTTACAAAGTGCTTGATGACCTGCTTTTTTGTTCTAGTGATGCTATTAATTCTTGTCTGTATTCACCTTGTTAAAGATTTTAAGTGATGTGAGCAGGGCTTCATGCCAGCGTGAAGGAGAACCAACATAACACATCTACTTCCAAGTGCATATAATTCCCCACAAACTTCTTTCCACACTCAGCAACCTGTCAATATTCGAGGCTCTGTCATTCCTTTTTTATCAGTGACCCCATTAGTCTCTCCTCACAGGAGCTCTTTCATAGAAAAGAGCTGGAAGTGAATGAAATAAAGGGAAAAACACAGATTAATTAGACCTCTTACGGTTTCTGATTGGGAAGTAATTAAAAGGTTACAATACTGAAAAATTGAGATCAATACAGACAGCCCACCGAGGAGGATATCCAACTGATCAGGGATGGGGAGGGGGGGAATTTGGGAATTCGGGATAACAACGCATTGTTTGCCCACTAAATAATGTAACTCATTATGGACAATAAATATATATTTTAAAAAATTGAGATCAGCAAAATAAGAAACAACATGAGTGTGTCTGTTTGTGTGTGTGAAGGAGTACTATTCACATATTTCAAATGTTGTGGAAATATAGTCACTGAAATTGGAACATATTGGCAAAATATTTTTCTGAGGCAATTTTATGCCAGAGTATTATATATATCTTGACTTGGTTGGAGGATAATGGCACGATACGCTCTTCAGCACTTATTGAGTGCTTTCTATCTGCTGGGTGTTGTTCTAAAATGTATTCATGGTATCAATGGCTCTTTGAGATAGATGCTTTCTGCATAATGAAATATACTTAACACGATTCAGTTTGTGAGCTGTGACTCCTGAAAACAGAAAGAAATCATTCAAGTGGCAAGGAATGAAGGAAGGGAGGGAAGGGAGGGAACGGAAACTGGAGGGAGGGAAGACCAGAAAGAAAAGAAAGAAGGAAAAATAATGGAGACCTCTGAGTGGTAACATTAAGGTTGGGTTTTGTTTTCCTTTCCTTTTTTTAAACTTTTTAAATTTACTTTTATTTTATTTTTTTTATTGTCCATAATGAGTTACAATATTTATTGGGTAAACAATGAGTTGTTATCCCCAATTCCCTGCTGCCCTCCCCTCCCCAATCCGCTGGGTAACCTCCTCCTTTCCTTTTCCTCTCTCATCTTTTCCCTTTCTTCCTCTCTCCTTCCCTCCTTCCCTCCCTCCCTCTCTCTCTGTCCTTTCTTCATTCTTCTCTTCTGCTCTTTCTCACTTTCAAAGTCTCGTGTAATTCAAGCTGGCCTCATCTCCTGATCCTCCTGTCTCTGCCTCCCAAGTACTGGGATTGCAGGTATGCACCACCACGCATGACTTACATTTTTTTTTACTCTTACTCTTATTTTTATTAAGGGTTGTCTTCACCACAGGAAGTCTGGACACTTCTCTATTTTCTTTCATCAGATACTTATTGAGTGGCTCTATTGCTGTTCTTCTTGGTTTCATAAATCAATTCCCAAGGCTTCAGAAATGCCCATCATCACAGATGAATATAGGATGTTTTCCAAGGGAAAGAGATGCTTCTTGGCTTCTGGGGCTGGCATGAAAGCCAGGGCTTATCTCTCCATGCTGAAACTCAGATTTCTCAAATGGACAACAATTTGGGAGATTCTGAATTTTTAAGAAAGAATCTTAAGAATTTGAAAACACATCGTGCTAATTCTAATAGAGAAATAATAAACAAATTCGATTAGATCCACTATGCTGATTAGTAAAGAAGTCATGACCTTCATGCTGTCCTGTTCACCTGAGCAGGAGTATCTTTATATTAAAAGGAAACTGACTAACCCCTGGAATGAGAAAAGCACCTATAGTTTGTTGATCGTGAACTTGAAGAGTCTCCTGAGGCTGTTCCAGAGCTGGTCTCCAGCATAGCTTTTATAAAAAGGAACATTTATCATTTTTGTTTAATATCTTGATTTATCACATTCTGGGAGCAGAGCTTGAAATGTGTTTTTAGTTTACCTAGCAGAATGCTTTGCCTGCAGGCACACAGAATGTTGGATTAAAACTTTTCATACTCTGGGGCAAAATCTGCTGGTTTTAATATGAGACGAAGGCTCCTTTGGATCTGTTTGTCATTACACAAACAAGTCGAGCTTCTGTTTATGTTTATTGCTTTAATGCTGGGTGCATGGCATCAGGAAGGAGATGGTATCAGGGCACACATGGTTTGTGATGGGCAATAAATCTTAGGCTCTGTCAGCAGATGCATTCGCTCTCGCAGGTAATTGTCTAACTCCATCTTCCTTCCTCAGTAGCCAAGACATTTTCAAATGGATATTCTTGACAAATGTATCATGCTATGCAAATAGTTTCCAAGAAGAATGAAATGGAACTGCAAACAAATGGTGCCAGTGACGCCCTAGGTATACAAATACAAAGTTCATGGTCAGCACCTCCTTTTGTAAAGTAGGCCTTCTGCTCCAACACTTCTTATATATTTATGTACTTCTTTAATCCATGTGATAACCTTTTGATTTTGATATGCATATTATTCTGTTCTGCAGATTAGAACATGGTAAATCCAGGCAGGTCAAATGAGTTAAGGAAAGAGAGGAATAATTCCAGGAATTTGGCATTAGAACTCTATCAACCTGTATACAATTTTAAAAAAAGGTTTAGGAGATAGCTTCATTGATAAAGTGCTTGCCCAATCTTCAGGACCCACATATAATGCTAACCCTGACTGTGATGGTACATAACAGCTATCCCAGTGCTGGAGGATCCCTGAGGCTCTCTGGACATCTAGTCTAGCCTAATTGGTAAATTTCAATCCAATGAGAAATGGGGCTGGCCCAGGTGTGAGGGGGGCTTACAAGGGTGTGTGAGTCCTCTCTGTACAGCAGAGCATCAAGGATGCAGGCTTTATCAATAAATGCCTTGGAGATCAACACATTTCCCATGGGTTATCTCACCATGCCAGAGAGCTGCAGGGATCCATAGGCTCTCATCTTTCCTCCATTGTGCTGTTGAAATCACTGGCTTTTGGAATTTAGAATAAATGATGGAATTTCTCTGAGCTTTGATTTCTACATCTCCCATGTGGATCTAGTTACCACCCTAGGAAATTTCTTGTATGGACAATTGGATGCTATTTTCAGAGCTCTGCGAAGGGGTCTTGGGTCTTCATGATTAGAATCTGTGGCAGTGCATGGACACTGTGTGTTTCCTTCACAAATAAGATTCATTCATCAAAATGGTGGTTTGAGTCTCTGAAGAGGTAGTGCTTGGATTGTTGAAAGTTTTAATTTTTAATAAGTTAAGGACTGATTTGGATCATAAGCTTCAGCATTATGAGTTATAAGTAAAACTATTCTCTTCCCTTTAATGAACAGTTTTTGCTCTGGGCATGGTAAATTGTGATTGAAACAGAGATAGACTGTTCTCAGTGAATACATGTTAAAGGAGCAAAAGCAGTTACACTAATATATTCATCCACTGATCCGGTCACTTAACCATCTATTCACACATCTATCCATCCACTCACCCACCCATCCATTCATCCATCCACCCATCCAATCATCCACCCACCCACCCATATATCCATCCATGTACTCATGCACCCATCTACCTACCAATCCATACATTATCCATCCACCCACCCAACCACCCAACCACCCATCCATCCATCAACCCATTCATCCATCCAACCATCCACTCACCCATCCATTCATCCATCCATGCACCCACACATCCATACATACATACACTCATCCCTCCACCCACACATGTATCTGTCTATCCATTCATTCATTCTTCCATATACTCATTCATTCATCCACCCTTCTATCTATCCATCCATCCATTCACCCATTGATGTGTCCTTTCATTCACCAAGGAATCCACCCACCATCCATTCATACATATGCCCATCCCTCCATCCTTTTACCACCCACTCGTATCTCCACCTTTCAAGCAGTCCATCACGTCATCCATTCATTAACCAATGACTGATCAAATAGGTAACAATACATACCTAGTATTGATCATATTTAATATCAGAGAAGATACCAAAATGAAGGTGATATTTGATTTGAACAAAGATGAAAGTTACTGAAGGAGAGTGGGAAGTTGTTTATGAATTCATGCATTTAGTTGTATCATGTCGAGCATGCTGCTGGCAACAGAGAGCACAGTGGTGAATAAACCAGGAACTGACAGTGCCTGATCTCCTGAAACTCCTAGCTGATCTGGTAGATGTATCTCTCAGGTCTGCATCTGAGATGGCTTCATGGTGGTGTTGTAGATAACAGAGCAGAGGGGAATAATAGCATCAGAATGCAAGGAGAGAAGAGAGACTTGGGGTGGCCCAGGTGCTATTCCATGAAGAGTCAAAGTCTGGATTATCCGCAGAAAGGCATCATGCTTAGACACAGTGTTTGCAGCTAATCTGCATGCTTCTCCACATTGTGTTCACTGAATGAGAAGAGGCAGATGATACCATGGTGCTCCCTTGTCTGTCTTGGGTATTCAAATTTGTGGTTATTTCAAAATGATTGTTACCCAGAAAGATTAAAGTGGAAATAGAATCGACTCCCCATCCTATACAGCGTGGATGGTTCTTAAAAAATGAAACAGTGAATAATCATCATGAAAGTGACAGCCAGAGATGCACACAAAGGGAGGAAAAAATTCTAATTTCAGATTGTGCAGTCAGGCAATAGACCTAAGCAGTGATGAAAGGCTTTGTAGAAATCTCATGTCAGAGTCTAATTTTACATGTAAAATACCCGCCCACTCTAAGAGGGGATTAAAAAGTGTTTAACATTAGCAAATCTATATTGGAAAACTTTTCAGCCTGGCTTGGTTGAGATGAGTGACTGTTTGGATTTGGCTGTTGGGTCATTGGGAACTAGCTGATTCTCAGGGATCCTTAATAGTTTTCAAGATGTGTGCTAAATTTGGTAAAGACTGAGGACCCAGTAAAGCAGGTGTTTTCTTGGACAGGGAGAGGTAAAATGAGCCTAAGTTAATTTTCTCCAAAGTCTCAGTATGAACTGGCATGCATATTGCAAAGGGGAGATAGCACAGCAGTAGAAAACATGGACTTTGTTTTTTTTTCACTTATTTATATCTTTATTTTTTATTGCCCATAATGAGTTACATTGTTTAGTGGGCCAACAATGAGTTGTTATCCCCAATTCCTTATTTCCCCCCTTCCCCATCCCCAGTCAGCTGGAAACAACATCCCTGAGTTCAAATCCCAGTATCCATAACGGTCTTACAGACCTCATCAATAACTCTCACCTGTAACAGGTCTCGAAGGAAAATAATGCTAGCATTAAATATGTTTTCTACACTGCTAGAACAATAACCACAAACTGTTAACTTAAGTACAACCAATGTTTATTACCTCATAGTGTCGGCAGATCAGATATCTGGGAACCACTGGTGGAAACTGTACCCGCCTTTGGGGCTTCTTGCAGACTGAACCCCAGGCTCCAGCTGGGCCAGCTGCTCTGAAGCTTGGTTCTGCTTTTCAGGTCACATGGTTGCTGGCATAAGTTGGCTTCCTATGGTTGCATGACAAACCTTTCTTGATGGATGGCTGTCAGCCAAGGCCTTCCTTCATCTCCAGAGGCCCCACAGGTCCTGGCCATGGGGGTCTCCGTGAGGCTCCTCTCAGAATGGCAGCTCATATCTTCAAAGTCATCAGTGGGGAGCCCTCTACCCACAGACCCTTTTTGTATAAGAATCACTAGACAATCTCCCTTCTCGTTAACATAAAGTCAACTGATTACTTAATTATTTTTGCAAAATTCCTTCATGGTTGCCATATTCAGCAGTTTAGAAGCAAGGGGCTGGTTTGACTTCAATTCTGGGAGGGAGGGAGGGAGGGTTATGATAAGGCAGAACATCATCAAATACTGTGATGTGGCTTGACTTCCTTGCTTTTTTATTCACTTAGTTTGTGTTTTAGAATCCAGTGAGGTCACATGTGAATTCGGTAGGATTTAGACAGGCTGTATATCTCCAAACCCAAGAATATCACTGTTTTAAAAACACACAGTAGTAGATAACCATAGATTCAAAATGACCACTACTCGAAAGTCTCTTTAGGGCTGGAGAGATGGCTCAGCAATTAAGGCACTTGCCTGCAAATACTAACAATCCAAGCTTGTTTTTCCAGTCTCCACATGAAGCAGAGGCACAAAGTGGTGCGTGCATATGTCTCTCTTCTCTCTGTCTCTCTCTGCTTGCAAATAAATACATACATAAATAAAAACATTTTTAAAAGTCTCCTTAGATTTCCAGACCCATGATGCAATGCACTTATCATGAGCATCTGCATATATACATTAAGGTCCATAAGCCAGACACAGAAAGATAAATCCCATGTGGAGCTACTTACACGTGGGATTTTAAGATGCTGGACTCAAAAACAGAGGACAGACTGGTGGTTGGTAGGGGCAGAGGTCACGGAATTAGATGGTGTTGATCAAGGTATAGGAGTATCAGTCATGTGGGATGAATTCATTCTGGAAACCTAATATATAGACAATGTCTATCTTTTATAATGATGTATTACATACTTGAAATTTGCTAAGAGCAGAGATCTTAAGCATGCATACATGAAAATAATGTGTCTGTGTGGTGATGGATGTTAATTGTTTTTTGTAAACACTTCACAATGGGTAAGTATATCAGAACAATATATTTTGTCAAGAAGAATCCCCCTTCTCTCTCTCTCTCTCTCTCTCTCTCTCTCTATATATATATATATATATATATATATATATATATATATATATATATATATATATATCACAGAAATGGGATCTCTTGGACAGGTCTCAGAGCCAAGTCTGACATGGTTTGGGAAAGCAGAGGAAGGTGGCTATCCTCTATCCTGGGTTTCTCCTATGGTTCTCTGGAGTGGGGTCAGAGTGAGGTCTCCCCAGACAGGACCTGATTTCCATCTATCTACCTAGTGCTAAAGGTGGGGATGGAGGATCTTCTCAGCATGGACAGGCATATGCAGGAATATGCACAGGAAACCACAGAGAAGCAGGGTTCAAAAGGCAGCCATCAAATATCAGAATTTGGAGTTGTAGTGCCCATGGCTTCCATGTCACAGAATCCCTGAGGTGATCACTTGAGAGCTCATGTGCAGGGACCCTTGAAGAGCTCTCTGTGATGTGGCGTTCTTCCATCTTCTTTCTGCTTTTCTATTTTCAGCGTTGCTTTTTCCCTCTGCAGAGTCACTGGTTGATTCCTGACCCAGGTAATTCCTGAGGACCCCTGGATCTTCTGTCTTTTCATCTACTTCCAAGACAGCTGGAAAGAGAAAGGAGAAAGCAGCTTAAATGTGACTTTCTTCAGCTCTCTCATCATTAACAAAGTTTCCATAAGCTCCTGCAAATAACTCTGGCTTCCATTCTGCTATTGGAGCCTGGAGGGAGAGGGGGGAATGCAGCCTTGTAGCTAAGCCCAGTGCGAAGCCCAGAGCCTCAGGATTTGATGTGAAAGGAAGTTCCTACTTTAGATATTAAATATGTGGCCCTGTGCCTGGCATTTTTCTATAAATTCTATTAAAATATATATTTTCCAAATAAACTTTTAATCTTTTTCTTGACATTTTCACACGCACACATAATGCTTTGATTCTCTGTACCTCACATCAGCCTCCATTTTCTCTCTCGGTTTCACTGTACTTCTTTTTAAAAATATTTTATTTATTCATTTTCAAGCAGAGAGAGAGAGAAAGAGAGAGAAAGAGAGAGAGAGAGAGCATACCAAGGCCACCACTTGTGGGTCCAGTATATGTGGGTACTGAGGAATTGAACCCAGGGCCTTAGGCACTGGAGGCAAGTGCCTTAACCACTGAGCAATCTCTCCAGCCCCTCACTGTACTTCTTGTCTCTTCCTAATGGCTATGTTACAGGAGACAATGACTTCCCCTCCCCCAGAATCTTTGTCTTGTTAGCTTTTTTTGTCATGCTTGCACACCAGAAATCATAACCTAGAGCTGTAAACAAAAAGATGAGTCCTGGACTGGAGAGATGGATCATCCTTAAAGGCACTTGCCTCCAGTGCCTAAGGCTTCTGGGTCAATTCCCCAGTACCCACATAAGCCAGACCCACAAGGTGGTGGCCCTGGTGTTCTCTCTCTCTCTCTCTCTCTCTCTCTCTCTCTCTCTCTTTCTCTCTCTCTCTTTCTCTGCTTGAAAATGAATAAAGAGAATTTAAAAAAGATGAGTCCCATCTTTAACTGCTTTTTATATAAAAAAAAATCTGTCCCAGAAATGAGGCCATGTGTGTTAGATGTGTTTTCCAAACTTATCTTTGAGTCCCAGTAATCCAACGTGTGTTTGTCACCATATCTCCTGAGTGGCCTCTACTCTGGGACACTTATATTGTCCTAATATTTTGAGATCTTGATAGGTTGGAGGTTTGTGGGTCAACTATCATTTAAATTGTGTTCTTCTGGTGTATCTAATAGTTATCATTCTGGGGAAGAACACCACAGAAATGAAAAGCATATGCATAGAAAGGGATGTATGACATCTGTATGCCTTTGAAGATCAGTTTAGCTTGACCTCGCCATTGTTAAAGTGGAGTTTCCAGGTTTCTAAAGTTCCTTCTCCCATCCTGACCACACACTGTTATATACAAGTGGGTCACTCACGGTTTCTGCTTATACTCACAATGTGTGTGTGGCAGAGAAGGGCATTAAAACCCATCTCCTTCCAGGGAACCAGCTACCTCTTTTATCAGAAATTCCTGCAAAATGCTATTCTTTCTCCTCCTTCACTTATTTATGCAACCATTTGTTTTTATAAGCATGAAACTATGTGTTTTAATTTTATATACTGGTCTGTAACCAACACTAAATGATAGCATTTCTTAATTTTTTTCCTGATTTAGACATCAGGAATTCTTTTAGGTGGCTTCATGACCTTTTGACATGCTTCTATCTTCTTGTTTTTGAGAACCTTGTGAATTTATTACCCTTCAAGAGGCTTTAGTTCATCTTGAACTTTCCCTGCCCCATTCTCAGATTCAGCCATTTCTCCAAGGAGTTTTAGTCCCCTTTATTGAAAGATGGTACTTACTTAAAACCTAGATCTGGGCACTGGGTGCTCAGTGACTCATATAAATATAAGCTGAGTACTGACATGATGAAGATAGTTCCATGAAACTATGCAAATGATTACCTATACCTATGGAGAGTTTGGCATGAAAACACAGTTGGCTTCATGGATATTAAATAATTCTTATATATATATCACCTAATTTTATTCTCTTGCTAGCCCAACTAGGGAATATATTAAATAATATAATGCCCAATTTATACATAAGAAAGTAGAGA
Source organism: Zapus hudsonius (assembly GCA_004024765.1). Lineage (NCBI taxonomy): Eukaryota > Metazoa > Chordata > Mammalia > Rodentia > Dipodidae > Zapus > Zapus hudsonius. Next base: position 29,590 of record PVHP010013005.1, read on the forward strand.
TCTAAATGACCAATCAAGTATCTTGTACATGTTATACGACTTGTGAGTTGCAGTCATGATTTAATTAATTAAGTATTTGAGTAATTAATTTGTTTGAGAAAGAGAGGGAGGAAGGAAAGAAGAGAGAGAGAGAATAAGTATAAGCATGCCATGACATTCTGCCACTGCAAAGGAACTCCAGAAGCATGTACCACTTTGTGTGTCTATCTTTATGTGGATATTAGGGAAATGAAGCAGGCCTGCCTGTCGGGCTTTGCAAGGGAGCACCTTTAAACACTGAGCTATCTCCCCAGCCCTGCAGTCATGAGTTTTATAGACATATCTTGCCCCATCGTTTCCATTTTCACAACCACATACTGTCTTCTCAGGGGATATTATTGTTGTTGTTTTATTCAATGTAGAGTCTCACTCTAGTTCTCATCCTTGAACTCACAGTGAACCTCCTACTTCAACCTCCCTAGTGTGAGTACTTGAGACTATATATATATATATATATAAAACCACCATGCCTGGCTTCCCAGGGGACTTTTAAAAGAAAGATTTGCTTCCAACTATTAAAAATAAGTTCTTTTAGTTACTGACTAAGTGAACAAAATAACCTGACTTTTCCTGCAGAGCAGACCCTGCTTTGGGCCCTGGGAATTAGTAATTGGACAAAAAAGTGCCTGGCAATTATCTAGTTTACTGCCCTGCAGAGAAGAAAGTTGATAAATGAGAAAAAGTTGTGTATACTTCTTAAAGTATTACATCCTCTTTGTAAAGTGTGTGGCTGAGAATTCTGAGCTTGAATTAGAACAAGGTGGGTATGAGGACTCCAGATATAAGGACAGCACCAGGAAAGTTTCTAAGGCTAAAATGGGCTTTGCATGTTCTTTGAAGTATGGTGAATGACACTCTATGACTCAACCATGGACACTCAGTGGGAGAAGATAGTTGGGGCATTGGACAGAAGTTCAATAATGAAAGGCTTCCCAGGGCTTGCTAAGGTGGTTGTTCATTTATTTATTTCTCAGAGCAGTGGGAAGCCATCAGGGCATATTGGTAGGGGAGTTGCCTGATCCAATGGGAATCTATAAAATTTTATTCTTCACATTTGTGTTGAGGATATACACCACATATTTCATCAAAGTTAAGACACCATTGATTGTAATTTCCATTTCTTTTTTTTTTTTTTTGATGCATTGGGATTTGCAAGAAAAAGAGAAAAGGAACAGAACAGAAGTGTCCTTGACTGATTGCCAGGTAGATTCCAAATTCTGAGGTGTTAAGAATGGAAATAAATGTATGTCTTAGAAAACACAAAGTTAATGAGAGTCACAGGATGGAGACCAGCAGGATGTGATTGTCCCCTATAGGTGGGAAGTATCCCTGGACTGGGGGATCACAGGGTCTGTCCACAAATGAGATACGGGGTTCGGGGGGGAGAAGGGGGCCAAGCATGACTTCTGGGTTTTGAGTTAAAGAAGAAGAGGCTGGGAGTACCTGTGCTAGGATGGAAAGGGATATTTTGAAAGACTTCAGACTTAATTTTTTGATCCATGATTTCAGTTTTGATCCTATAAAAATTGGGCCAGCTTGCCAGGTGTGGTGGCACACGCCTTTAATCCCAGCACTCGGGAGGCAGAGGTAGGAGGATTGCCATGAGTTCAAGGCCACCCTGAGACTACATAGTAAATTCCAGGTCAGCCTGGGCTAGAGTGAGACCCTACCTCAAAAAAAATTGGGCCAGCTCATAAACTTCCAAGTGGGGTTGCCAAACACATGTTTGGACCTCTGGACAGTATTGACCAGTTAGTGATGATGATGTTGACTTGGGAGTCATTCACACAGGGTGAAATCATGGCACTGTGAGAGCAAGAAACCAACTAGGAAAAGTCTATTGAACACCCTCCCATGAAGTCCTGAGCAAAGGAGTGTACAGAAGACAAGCCAGAGTGGGAAGTAGCCATAGGTCAAACTTGACCCCACAAATGGGGAGAGGGAAGAGGGGAGATATGTTTGCTAGGAGAAGTACAGCTGAGAAGTTGAGCCTGAATATGACAGACACTGGTGATACATGGACGTCATCAATGACATTCTGGAAGTGTGACAGAGGCTGGTTTGTTGTCGGTGTATTGCTGGATATGATATGCTGGGGAAGCGGCTTTGCACCTTCTGGAATGAAGATGCTGAATACTGACCAGGGTGGTCACTGCTTATCTCGGTTTCCTCTCCTTGGCAGCTCAAAGTCTTCCACACGATGAAAAATATTTGTCATCTCATTCAAACATATCATCAATGGCACATTTAAAATCCCTCAGTTTTGAAAGGATTTAGTAAAGTAATAAACTCAGTGTAAGAAGATATGGACTCACATTGAATTAGTACAACTCACTGGACAAATCACTTTTCCTTTTTCTTCTGAGTATACTTACAGGAGTCATTACACGTCTACATGCACAATTCACTGTGACTCATCAACCACACTTTGAGTTTGACTGACTTTGAGAATTTTTTTTAAGAGAGAAAGGGTTTATTTCAGCTTACAGTTACAGTGTCTATTATGGCAGGCAGGGGGAGATAGCAGAACCTTGAAGCGGAGCCAGTCACAGTCAGTCCACAGTGAGGAGGCAGAGAGTGATAAATGCCATCACTCAGTTAGCTTTCCCTTCTTTATCTAACATAGGACCCCCACCCCATGGAACAGCACCACCCCCATATTAGGGTCAGTTTTCTTAGCTCAATTAGTCCTATGTAGAATTTATTTACTGTTTTTTTTACTTTATTATCCATAATTGCATACATTGTATGAGCAAATCTTATGATGGTACCCCCAACTCCTTTCTCCCAGTCCCCAACCCACTGGAGACCCTCCTCGTGGGTGTACTGGATCAGTCCCTGGGGTAGGGAGTTATAAGTAGCACAGCAAGTTACCAGGTTAGCCCTCTTTGTGTTTTGTTGCCAAAGGGGACAAGTCTCTGTATATTCTCCTCCACTGTGGCTCTTAAGATCTTTCCACCTCCTCTTCCACTCAGTTCCCTGAGTCATGGTGGGTGAGTTTTAAGTCTGTTTTATAGTTGAGACCTTGAGTATGTCTGGACTTCTGCTATGGGTTGTGTTAGACCTATCCTGGGTTCTATGGCTTGATTTGATGATGTCTTATGCTTATCATGACATTTTCTCAAAGGTTCAATTTGGGGGCTATACTGTAGGCCCGGGGTGGTTCATCTCTTGCTGGGATATCAGCCATCTTTCTGTGGCTTGTTGACAATGGCTCTCTCAATGCTTTCTGAAAAATACAAACAGAATCTCCATTGATGAGTGAGATCAGTATAGGTTAAATGAGACACTCATTGCTAATTTGGCAAGATTTTATTTGCTGTAGCCTCTCTGTAGTTCTCTCATAGTAGGAATTTCCCCTTCTACCCCAGGTTTTTGGTCTTCATAGGGTTTTTTTTTTTCCTGGATCCCAGTTCCAATTAAGGGTTCTTTGTCATTGAGTGGATTTCTTGGCCAATTTGAAAGCCATTGATTACCCCTGTTGGTTTTGGCACCACTATTGCACAGTTGATCACTTCTTGACTCACAGATCTCTCCCATAAAGCAGTGTGCTCAGCATTCTCATGACATCAGTGTGAAATTTATATCAGTGTTCTCTGCTTTCTCCAAATATCATTGACCAATTTCCCCTGGCAGCTCATGTAGTGCCTACCAGCACTGCACATGCTACCATCTGGGAGCTGGTTACCTGCGAGAGACTCACAGGGTCTCTCGGTGTTGTGTGATGACTTTCTGTGGTTTCTTCAGCAATAGGATCTTACCTTTGGACTGTGGAGGGTATTCTAGAGTTCTGACAGAAGCTTGTCTTGTTTTGGAGACTTCATAGGTCTCTTTGATCAACATCTCAGTGAGGGAAGGAACCAATAACTGGGACAGGGAGTTGCAGGTCCTATCAGTTTTTAATGGGGTTAGGCTTCCTCCCATTTTATTCATAGCCCCTCTTATCAGGTGATGCCCACAGCTTCCTCAGGAGCTTGTTGTGTGTGAGGATTTTATGGATTTGATTCTGTGGTAGTTTTGAATAAATGTCCCCCAGTAGAATTTATTATAATTGTGTTTATTAAATTGTTAATTGTCTCCAGGCTTCTGGCTGGAGGAAGTGTCACTTTGGCCTGGCCTCCTGGGGTCATGACACCCTTTATAAATTGGATGCAAAATTCTAGGGATACATCTGCAAAACAGCCTGAACCCCAGGTCTGGCAGTTCTGCATTTTGTGAATTACAGTGTTACAATGTGCTTGCTTGCTTGAGGTGCTTGTGGTGGGTTTCTCTCTCTGCTTGCTTTTGTGAAAGGGAGCCAACCTTTTCCTTAACTTCCCCTGGGTCTGTTACTTCAATAAATACTGTCCTCCCCAAAATTGTGTCTGGTTTGGAGATTCATCCCAGCAGCATGTGACTATGACAGATTCATTATTCATTTAGCTTATTGTATAAGTAAGTCCTCCCCATTCCTTCCCATCCCCCCATTCCTTATTTCCCCTTTCACAGTCTCACATTCCACCTGTCAGGTTGCTTAGAGTTTAAGCTTAACCTGATAAACCGCATATGAGGGAGAATATATGGAAAATATATATTTGACTCTTTGTTCTTGTGTGAGTTCCCTAAGTATGATCTGCTCCAGGTCTGTCCACTTTTCTTTAAATTTCATTATGTCATTCTTCCTTTCAGCTGAGTAGACTTCTATAATATAAATGTACTACAACTTTGATAACCATTTGTCCATTGATGGGCATTTGGGTTGATTCCAATTCTTAGCTATTATGAATTGAGCTGGTGGGATTGAATAGATTAGAAATAGTATTATGAGCCATTATCTGATTGTTTTAAAATTGTTAAGTTATGAGATATCCCATGCAATGAGTTTATACACAGTTACTGTCATCAGGAAAAGAAAGCTATGTCCAAGTTCTTTGTTATGGAAAGACAAATATCTTAGGCTAGGTGTTCAATGCTCACTACTATGGAACAGTATTTAGATCTGGAGTCATTTATAGATAAAGAGCCTGCGAGGTGAAATTTATCACAACTTTATAATTTTTAGAAAATCTTTGGATTAGAATGCTTTTGTGAGGATGGTATGTTTAATATATACCTCCAAATCAGACTTTACCTTGTTATTAATATTTTTATTGCTATAACCCATTTCACAATTAATAACCCAAACCAATGCTGTTAATCTACTGCTCTCCATGTTTTATTCCGGATTTCTTGCTCATTACAACAGACCCTTGTGTGTCCTAGAATCCCACCCAGAACACTAACTTGTCTTGGTGTCATTATCTTTCCTCGGGCTTCTTGTGGCTGAAGTAGATTTTTCCATGTTTCTGATGACATTCAGAATTTTGAGGCACTTTAGTATGTGGTCAGCATCCTTCAGTTTAGTTTCATGAGAGGCTTTCCTCACTCTGCCACTGGGGCTTGAGATTAGGGTTAAGAGGTAAAATGTTTTAATCACATTGTATAAAGGATACACTGTCACTTTAATAGTCTACAGAAAACTATGTCAACTTCGTAAATTGTTCCATATTATACCACTGGTTCGAAATTTCATATAACTTATGAACTATTTCACGATTTACTGCAAAATAGTTTCCAGCTAACACAAATAAACAAATTTACAGGATGTCATTGCAATAAAGTAATTGTAATTCAAAGAAGAGATGAAGGTCAGATTTCTAACTGTTACACATAAAACCTGTAGCTATTTTTACAAAATCTTTTGCATTCCTGTAGCTAAGGGCGTTCATGCAAAGGATAATCCTAAAGACATATCATAATCCCAAACTCACATGATTAAGGATGATTTTTCCAGTGAAAGTCATGTGCATTGGAAGTATTCTTAGAGCCTATCAATCTGGAACATTTGGACCCTTGGTTCAGAACCTCTCTCTGTATCTGCACATGTTCTCCCAGGTGATGGTTTCAATTACTGTGATTTGCTGATAATTTGTGAGATGATATTGCCTAAATTAATAGTCCAATGTGCTGAGGTTATTTATGTTTCCTTGTGGCATCTTACCACATCTGACATCATTGATTTTCAGGTATGATATCCAGGGTTAGCACAAAGCAAGTATCATTTAGTGGGCACCTGGGAGACATTGTGAGGTTTCCAAGAAGAGTATAAATTGCAGCACCTAACATTAAATCACAGCAAGAGCATTCTAGATTCATTTAAAAGACATTATGCTCCGTGCTCTACTTTGAAAGCTAACAAATCCTTTGCAGTTCCCAGCTAGCTTGTGAGATAGCCAAACAAGAGTGTGATTCAAGTTTACGAATCCTGTGATAAATTTTAAAATCACATTTGACCTGGTTGTTTTCTGGGATATTATTTAAAATTGAGATTGATATTTTAATATCACATAAATGATATTTACATTAATAGGGTTTTGCTTTTGTGATGATTTATATTGATTGTGAACTTAACAGAACCTGGACTCAACTTGGAAATGAGTATCATGCCTGTGAGGGATTATCTCGATTTGGCTAATTGAGGTGGGGAGACCTGCCTTACCTGTGGTCTGCACGATCCCATGAGATGAGCGGGGCTGTGGGTCTACATGAAATGAGAGGGCTGGCTGAGTGATCACCAGCATTCATCGCTTTCTGCTTCCTCATTGTAGACTGAACATGACCAGCTAACTCAGGCTCCAGCCACCATGCCTTCCCTAGCATGGCAGACTGTAACCTGGCACTGTAAGCTGAAACCAACTCTTTCTTCTTTAAGTTGCTTCTATCAGGTACTTGGTTGTAGCAATGAGAAAGTAACTAATGCAGCTGCATATATACATTTATAAATATGCACATACATACATACATACATATATAACATTGCCCCTTAGATTAACATGCTTAGAAAAATGACTCAATAATAAGATAATAGGCTCTCATGATCTGCATTGTGCGACATGATTTTGCTCATCTTTTCACTGTGCAGGCACACAAGTTGGTCTTAGCCCTCATTTTTGTCAGTATAGAAGCTTTTTGTATGCAGTGAGCTCAATTCAAATGATTATTAGGCACTCTAATTTTTAAATAATTCAATTACTATCACATCTTGCATTAAGCTTGATGGAGGACCAGGCTTTTAAAGAGATTAGAAGATAAAGGATCGTTTGATGTAGATCTAAAGAGAATTTGTCTTGAATTTAGACAGTCTATTTCAAAGAAGTAATTGAAGCCATATATATATTTGAAACTATTATATGTATATATAATAGTTAAATCTTAGTAACCATATATATGCATATATATTATTGAATCTTAGTAACCATATATAGTATTGAAATCTTAGTAAACACATGTATATTATTGAAACATATATATATATATATATATATATATATATATATATATATATATATATATATATGTTAAATCTTAGTAACAACCAGCAAATTCATAGACTATGATCATATAGCCTTCAACTATTTCTTAATTTTACATTGTAGCTTTTCAATACTTTAGTTTTGAGGGAATTCCTCAGACCAATGACCAAATAATATAAAACATCAACATGTGCTTTATAGCTTATCCCAAATTTTATGGCTGTCCTTAGCAACACCAAAATATGATTAAATAGTAAATATAATTATGTAGAATAGATTTTACATACTCAGTCTCCAGAGTGAAATTGTTTAACTGGAATCTTCTCATCTTCCTGAGATCCAACTGCCAGCCTCAGATTTCTCAGCTGCCTGTTTCCTGGTGATAATCCATATCATGGACGGAAGTAACTGTGAAGGAAATGACTAGCTTTCCCCCATCAACCCCTGGTGTCTCTGACAGTCCAGTTGACATTTGCTGTCAGTTTCTGCTTTATTTTTGCATTGCTTCACTTTTCTGTTTTTAGTGCTGAGGATGGAATCCAAGGTCCCACACATGCTAAGCAAGTGCTCCCCCTCTGACCTACAGCCCAGACCTCTCCTTCCAGCTTTGCTTCTCTGCCTTTTCTCTGCCTCATATGACTTGAAAGTAGAAGACAACCTTCGGCCTTCACTTCCCAAACCATCAGAACACATACACCATTGTGTTAAGCAGCATTTTCTTCTTCTGTAGGTCTCCCAGTCTCTTTGATCATCATCCATTTTTCTCTGACCAACCTTTTCCCCTGTCTGTGTACAAGTTCCCCTGCATAAAACACTTCCTCTCATCTGACTCCCAAACTCAGGTATCTCCTTAGAGAGCAGTTTTCTCTTTTCTATCTTTCTTAGGGTCCAACAATTGTTAATGTCATGTGTCAACTTGAACAGAGCCATGAGGTTTCTAGATAGTTAATCAAACATTACGTTGTTTCTGTGAGATCCTTTTTGAATGAGATTGATCCTTTAATCAATGAAATGTTCATCTGATTTCATTAATTTTAATCAGCATATACATATAAAATACTGGTTTCACTGTAACTTTTTCATGCATGTTTACCATGGTTCCCTTGCTCAACTTCATCTCTCTCTCCTCTGTTCACCCCTCTCCTCTCACCTAGCATCCAGCAATTGGACTTTCATGGCACACATATACTCACACGACGTCAAACAGATTGTCTACATAGCTTAAGTGAATTTAATCCACTCAGTTGGAGGTTTGAACAGGGCAGAAAGATCTACTCAGGGGAATATTTTTTTTCCAGATGGCTTCCCTTGGAATTATTTTGGCATGAATGCCCGTGTTCCTCCAAATTTCTTTTTGCCCCTTAATATGATGGTACTAGAAGTGGGCTTTGGGAAGTAATTAGGATCAGATGAGGTCATGAAGGTAGAACTATAATGAATAGGTTTAATGATTTTATTGGAATCCCCTGAGATCTCTTGCCCTTCCCTGTCTTCACTAAGTGAGGACACAAGGAGAATCCTATCTCTCCACCAGGAGGCAATGAGAATACTCTCTACACCAGATACTGAGTCTGCTGACATCTGGTCTCCCACTTTCCAAGCTAGAAGGAAATGCCTGTACTGTTTTGGTATATCAGCCAGAGCCAACTAAGACAGTTTAACTTCAGCCCTGGCTTTGGCTGGCATTCTTACACCACGAGCCCACATTGCCAAGTTTGGATTGACCAACTTTCAAAGTCCCATGAGCCAGTATTTTTTTCTTAACAACCTCAGCCTATGCTCCTTTTCTCACCTCTGTGTCTGTCTCTCCTTCTGTGACTCCCACTACTTCTGTTTTAGTGGAGGACCCTTATTAATATGGTCTCTATGATGCAACCCCATCCTATGACCCATGTAAGCAGGTACCACCAACTGTGTGATCTTATCAGGGTCTCAGGATACACACTCTTTCATAGTCTTCATGAGGAACCGTGATTCACAGTGAGTGCCTTATTTCACTAGCAATGACTATGGAGATCCCCATGCAACTCCCTGTTTCTGCCTAAGTCAGGAAAGGTCCTCTTCAGAGTTTACCCCACCTAAGCTGACTTGCAATGTTTATTTTGAATAAGCATTTGCTCCTACTACTTTATATTTACATAATTGCCTTCTTGAAAAATGATCTAAGGCTGGAGAGATGGCTCAGCGGTTAATGCACTTGCCTCCAGTGCCTAAGGCCCTGGGTTCAATTCCCCAGGACCCACATATGCCAAACCCACCAGGCGGTGGCCCTGGTGCTCTCTCTCTCTCTCTCTCTCTCTCTCTCTCTCTCTTGCTCTTGCTCTCTCTCTGCTTGAAAATATATATACAAAATATTTTTTAAAAAAAGAAAAATGAACTAGCTAATTTAACACCTTAGATTTCCTATGTCTAATTAGAATGCACTAGCCACTGACAAGCAGAGAAGTTTGCTTTCTCTGTCCACATGATGCAAGAGCTTGAACAACAATGCTCATGGCTCCAGAATTAGGGGGAGATCAATGAAATGATCAGTTTGTGTCACTTGGGGGACAATGTCGCTTTGTCATAGTAATTGATTTTGCATTATATCCTAATAAGGTATAAGGAGCCAGGTATAAAGTGCAAGAAAATAACTAGAAATAAATGAGGCTAATATATATTCAGAGGAGGGATACAATTGTAAATAGGGCCTTAAAGTGGTGTTTGTCCACTACATCATTATTGAGACTCTGGATTGGATACAACTTTATTCTGAGAGGAGAAGCAAGAAAGACATGAAGGAGGAAAAGAAGGAATATAGGGAGGGATGTACAGAGGGAAGAAGGGAGCCATAATAGAAGGAAAGGAGGGATGGATAGAGGAAGGAGAGGGTATTGGATAGAGGAAAGGAGGAAGAGATGGATAGAGGGAAGGAAGAAGGGAAGAAGTGATTAGGGAAACTACAGAAAAATGTTTATTAACTGCTCTCTTTAAACATATATTAATTCAAAATTATTTTTTAAGAGCTAGATAAATTTGAATTTTTTTAAAAGAACTAGTTCAAAACAACAAACTAAAATGGTCACCATTCCTTTTGGGAAGTGAATTTTCTGAAGCACATTTCTATATTTATTTATTTTTTTTTTTTGTCATTTAATCCTTTGGAGGACCTGGGAAGACTGTGATTTGGAAAAATACTCTGGCCCATTTTCCCACAGAGAACTGTGAGAGCTCCTGGCTTGTTTCTGATCACTCAAGAAAAAAGTTGGTCCTTTAAATGGCTTATGGTAAGGTCCTCATGGTTTTCATAGACAACTTTGAGTGATTGTTTAAAGTTGAAGGTGACTTACTTTTTTCTATTTAAATGTATTTTCCCCCATTTCTCTCCCATCAATAATGTGTCATGTATTTCCTTTATATTAAATCTCCCAGCTTTGCTTTGGAGATTTTGTGTGAAGGACAAAAATGTGAAGTCGATTCACATTTTATGTTACTAGATGCAAGAGGGCATCCTGAGTTCTGTAGTGGATGGATATTCAATGGTGTGAAACCTCCAGGAATTTTTAATGAAATTTGACACTTTCAAGGCAAAGTTGTAAAAAAGAAGGCGTGGTGATTTGAGTGTAAAACGTCCTCCATAATCTCATGTGTTTGTGATTAAGCCTCATATTCAATCTACAGTTGGTGAAGCCTTTGAGAGGTGGAGCCTTACACGAGGGGATGTGTCACTTGGTGTGGGCCTCAAGGTTTATTAATCCTGCCCTACTGTGTGTTTACTACCTAGCTCTCTCTTGCTGCTAACTCCCAGCTGCTGTGACAAGATATGATGCCCAGCCTCTGCTCTGTCATGCTTTCCCTTCCATGATGAAACTTTCCCCTCAACACTGTAAGCTGAATAATTCCTTTCCTCCCCTAAACTGCTCACTGATGGGTCATTTTGTTCTAGCAACTAGAAGGTAACTGCAACAGAGGGCCATGGTTACAAGTGTGGAGATTCCATGATAACAAACTAAGCTGGTTATAACATGAAGAGCTCTTGAGTTCCTTGGGAATGTTTCTTCTAGATTGAAATATCCCCTCCATGAGGAAATGGAGGGGGAGTCATGAAACACATCCACACTCAGAGGCTCATGGGGTGTTATGACTTAGCAGGCAGGCCCCTCCAAAAGTTATATGAAGAGTAAGAAATTGTTGGGGGAGAGAAGACAGCAGTGGATCTGCCTGTAAATTACATACAGGACCCTAGAAATCACGTTGGTGAGTCACTCATGCTGGGTGGACTTTTTGGTGATGCAGTTGTATGAGTCTCCTGTGATCTGTCTGGTATGTAACACCAATATACTCATTGGCTCACTGACCTTGTCTTGTGAGAATCATTTATTTGGTCTGTGGTTACACGCTCTAGTAGACACGTCCTGTTGAAAAAAAAAAAAAACACATAACAGTGGTGGGGTATGCTACTGGTTCAATACCTATTTTGTCCTTTTAAATTCTGAGGAGGTCATATTTATTATTAATGGATATTTGTCGTAGTCAGCCGCATGCCGCTGGGATGAATCTTCAAACCAGGCACAGTTTATGGGAGGAAATGATTTATTCAAGCTACAGATCCAGGGGAAGTCCCATAAAAAGGTCTGAGCAGTGAGAAAAACCCACCATCTACACAATACACACACTAGTAAACAGGCAGGAGGACCAAAGAGAATTTCCTCTCCTTTATATAGCCTTAGGGTGGGGTCTTTCAACCCTATCCCAGACTTAATGGCTTAATGAGTCTCTGGAATTTCCTTCCTGCAATACCCACACAGGAAAGGATGTTTACTACCAGCTTCTTTGAGCTTCTTTACATCCTGCCCCCTACTGAGAGGCTGCCTTCCTGTGAACATCCTCAGAGACCCACCCAAGATTACTTGAAAGGTCAAGTTGACAACAAAATTTAACCATTACAATATTGTTTGTATAAAGTAACGGTTTCACTATGACATTTTCATACATGTATACAATGGACTTTGATTGTGTTCAC